>JBBMEG010018184.1:0-27727 GCA_037832605.1 Cyclanthera cordifolia | reverse complement strand
TTATATGAAATAGGATCGAAGAAGTAAACATTAGAGAATATGAAATTGAGACAACTTGTATTGATGAAATTTCAATTTAAGAAGAAAAATAATCAATACTATAATACATATATTTTGTATAAAACAATGATAAAATATACGATAATGATATACAATTACATCGAAAGCATAAATAATAATAACAAAAAATATTGTTAGTCAACTATATAAAAGTAGAGTTCAATCATAAGTCGAATTCGAAAGATTGATTCGACAATGCGTCCTTTGAAGATTGAGAATACAATATAAAGAATGAAAAAAATAACATGATCAAAAGAAAAATGAAGAAACCTCATTTTATAGTAGAAGGTAATTAGAAAACCTTTTGAATTCTAAAACTCATAAAAGTAATTATGATCATAATTATAATTAGTAAGAGAATTATAAAAAAAAAACTTTTGGATGGTATAAAAAATCTTCAACATTGCAACTTTTGATATTCTTTATATTTATTATCAATGGTAAATTTATTATTTTCATTATTAACTTCATTTACTTGCCAAAACCAAAACATTTTTGTTATTTATATTTAATGATATTAATATTCATGATTAAAAAAATAATTTTCATACGTTAATTTGGCTTAGAGGTAAACACATAAAGCACTTTGTAATTATGTAGTTTGGCTTAGGGGTAAAATCGTCCAAAAAATGATTTTTCCTCTAAGCCACACTTTAAGGTAGTAAGATTAGTAGTGATGAAGACTTTAACTAAAATATGTTGAGAAGATAAGTAAAAATAAAAATATATAAAATTAGAAACATAAATCCCTACGAGGTTTATCATATCAATATCTTGGAACTTAAATCATGTGTTATGTTAACAAAAAAAAAGTGTAGTTAAATTGGAAATGATGTTTAATTTAGGTTATGTCTAGAAGTGATTGGTTCAATCTTTGTGATATCACTTTTTTTTTAATATATATTTTTGTCAGTACCCTATAATATTATAGGGAAGTGATTGGTGGAACGAGATGGCGCTAGACGCGTGGCGGCTGGACGCATGCTGGCTTGATTCGCAATGGGTCGACTGGTTGGCCGGGCTTGCGGCGTGGAGCGCGTTGGTCGGAGGTTAGTTGGAGAAGAAGGAGAAAAAATTTTGATGGTCAATGGCCCAAGAAAAAAGATGATGAATAGTGACGACACAACTTTCTAAGAGGAGAGAGTGTTATTTGGACAAATATATAAAAATATATTAAGGGATTAGGTCAAATCACTTTTAAAAGAGAAAATGGGGTGTTTGTTTGATGCATTTGGAAAGTGCATTTTCAAAGAAGGGATGTTCGGAATGAGTTTAAACCCAAAACTTGAATAGTTCTCTTGAAGCTCTTAATTTAACAATTCCTCCATTCCAACAACACAATTAAAATTCAATAACTAATCATCTCCAATAATCCACCAATTTTATTCCAATAAAACTATTTGAAATTTAGAATGCTCATACAACTAATTAACTCCCAAATTTTTCATAATTTAACTCAAATAACAAACACTAGGACACAAAGAACCTTTAAACTTTTCAAGCCTGGGAAAATTCAATTTTAAGGACTAGGAAGTCTCGGATTGTTACACATAGTGCAATGCTTACGTCTTCACCATCTAGATTTGTTAAAGTAATAGCCAAATTTTTCAAGGCATTTACTCTTTTATTTTCTAATCTCGAGACATGCTCTAAGATAACACTGTCGAACTTCTCTAATAACCGCTGTGCAAATTTAAAGTCCTGCTTCAAATCTTCATGGTCTGTATCATATTCGAGTAGAACTTGACTTATCACCAATTTTGAATCGTCAAATACTTCTATATACTTTATGTCGATTTGAATGCCCATTTGGAGACCGATTATTAGAGCTTGATATTTTGCGATGTTATTCGAGCATATTTCTCTAAGGGTGAAACTATAAGGCAACATAGGCTTCTCGAGCAATATGAAGACAACACATGCACCTGCTCCACTTCTTCGTACTGCACCATCAAAATACATAATCTGTGGATTCATGACTTCAATAAGGAGAACTTCTTCATCAGGGAAGTCCTCATATAAATGCCAATATGAGGAGACATGAGGATCTGCTAGGAAATCTGACCATGCTTGTCCTTTCTTAGCTTTGTGTGGGATATAAACAACGTCGTATTATTAGAGTAAAATTGCCCATTTCTAAACACCCGGAGATGATCGACTGAGATAGTATGTATTTGATGGGAACAACTTTTACAACTAAACAAATAGTAAACGCCAGCATGTAATGCCTCAACTTGTCGATGGAGAAGAAAAGAGCCTAACACATTTTCTCTATGGGAGAATAGTTTAGTTATGCTACAGTAAGAGTTCGGCTTAGGTAATATAATGCTCGTTCTTTTCCTTCTAAATCTTCTTTTGTGAACAATACCTCCAATGATCTTTCTTGTGCCGTGATGTATAATGTTAGTTGTTTTCTAGCTATAGGTGCACCTAAGATAGAAGAGTTGAGCAAATATTTCTTTATGCTTTCGAATGCATTCTGACATGCTTCATCCCATTTAAACGTTTCTTCTTTTTTTCATTAATATCTGAAATGGGTGACATCTGCCAGCTAAGTTGGTAATAAATCTTTGAATGTAAGCTAAACACCTTGAAGACTTCTAAGCTCATGCAAGTTTCTTGGGCTTGACATCTTTTGGATGCCATCGATTTTGGACTGATCTATCTCGATTCCTCGATGTCTTACAACGAATCCCAAAAGTTTTCCTAAACTCACACCAAACGCACATTTGAGAGGGTTCATCTTTAACTGATACTTTCTTAATCGGTTGAAGAGTACCTTTAATTCTTTTAAGTGATCATGTTGTTTTACCGACTTGACCACAAGATCGTCAACATAACACTCAACACGTTTGTGCAACATATCATAAAAAATCTTTTGCATTACTTTTGATAAGTAGCGCCAGCATTCTTTAACCCAAATGACATGACTTTGTAACAATATATTTTCTTTACAGTTTGGAAAGCTGTCATTTCTTCATTTTCAAGAGCCATCTGATTTGGTTATCCCAACGATCTATCCATGAAAGATAGTGTTTCATGTCTCGTAGTTGCATCAACCATGATTTCAGTGATGGGTAACGGAAAATCATCTTTTGGGCATGTGCTATTCAAGTCACTAAAATCAACACAGACACAGAATTGTCTATTCTTCTTCTTACAGGAACAATATTTGCAATCCATGTCAGGTATTCCACTTCACGAATGAATCCAACTTCAATTAACTTATTTACTTCAGCTTTAATTTACGGGTAAGCTTTAGCCTGAATAGTCGGTGGGTTTGCTTGATTGATCGAGATCCTAGCTTGACGTAGAGTTTATGAATAGCAACTTTAGGGTCTAGTCCTGACATTTCCTTGTATGACCAAGCGAAGATGTCCTAAATGAAGTAAGCAAACTCATATATTCTCTTTTCTCTAGAGGTGTAAGCAAGACACTAATTAAAGTTGGTAACAAATCTTCTACTGTACCAAGGTTTACCTCTTTAAGCTCGCCTACCGTCGATTGATTTCCATCCTTTAAAGCGAGAGGTGCTTCATTAACATCCTATTCACAAATCTCAACTTCTGACTCATTTATGATTGTAATGTGATGATAGGATAGCTCATTTTCCTCTCGTTCTAAATCTTCTTTGATGGATTTGTAATGACAATGTTATGTCGCTTTATTCTAAGTGAACCTTTAGTCTCAACTTCATTGAACATTCTTATTTTCATTCGAGATGGAACATCGAAGTGAATGTCTTTATCAGCCCTCATTACTCTTAAAAAACTTGTCTTTAAAAGTTTCACTTGAGCTCTAATGATCTCATGGTTCAAAAGTTAACTTGGGATACCTCTTACCTTTCGTCGTCATCACGCTCAGCCTTTGTAAAACTAAATGTCGAACTGCACACGTAGTTGAACGTAAAACTTCCTTTCTCTTTGTTTGATTGCTTAATCTCGACTAGGCAGATAATCGACCTTATCTGAAATTAGAAAGTTTTCGGCTTTCTCTATAGCCTTGCTTTGTCTCGAAAAGGCAGATGGTCGTGGTGTAATAATGGTTGAAGACAAGTCATTCCTTTTTTGTTTCATGTATTCAACCTTTGAAGAACTGAGATGCTTGCAACTAGCGATTCGATGCATTGATTGACCTTTTTATCTTGAGTTGTTTCTTTAATCTCTTCAATGGTTATATGGTTTGTATCTGCAATTTTTGTCTTCCTTGTTATGTGCACTAGCTCAGATGACTTGTATCAAAATCCTTTTCTTGATGTGGGCAAAGCATAACCTTTCTTCAAAAGTTCCTTCTGTGTTGAGGAAAGTTTAGTTTGGTCTTTGAAGATACTTAAACCTTGGAACTCGGTGTGAGTTGTGAAATCATATCCAGCATTGGCTAAGAGTTTATACGCATTGGGGTCACCCTTCTTTCGTTCGTCTCTTTGGTAAGATTTTATTTAACTGATTATCTAAAACTGTTCCACTTACTTAATTTGTAATCTTCGTAAGAGGCGTAATGAAATTTATTTTCAGATTTACTATATCATCTTCCTTCCAACTCGTCAAACATCCAGTAAAAACATGTTTCACCCTTTCTACTTCGAGATAAGGGAACATAACGCAAGATATGAGAAGTTGAAGCTTTCTCATCTTTTAAAATTTTAGAGAGTCTTTGTGAACACCCGGCCCAACTATGGGTTTAAACCTAGACCTTTTACCATGAATTTCAACACTCCGATGACGTGGACATGTTCTTAAAAAAGAATATTTAAATAAATGAATTAAGTGTCATTAAGTTCAAAAGATCTCAAAACAGGTTAAGAGAACCCGAGTAAAATCCAAAACAAGAAACATCATTTAAATACCAAAAGGTACCTATTTTGAAACCCTAATCGGTATGATGCTTAAGGATTGAATTGATTGAAGTCGATGTATTGAAGTCCATTAATTATTTGATTAGAGCCTATCAGTTAAATGATTGAAATCGATCAATACACTAATAGAAGTCTATCAGTACACTCATTGAAGTTTAAATGATTGAAGTCCATCAATACACTGATTGGAGTCAATCAATATACCAATTGAAGTCTATCAGGGGTAAAACTGGAATTACAGGAAAAAATTAAAAAATCTGCTATAAATGAATTTTTGATAAGTTTATGCTACAATTATAATGTCTCCTACCAAATGTGCTACCCACATCAAATTCCATTAATTTTATAAAAATTGTTTACAAAATAGGAAAAATTAGTAAAATGAAGTAATGGGTCAATGTTCTCATAGGCCGAGCCCTCGAAGCAAAGAAGAGTAGCCCTAACATCTCTAATTACCTAGGTTATAAATGCATCACTAGAAAAGTAAGGCTCCAATTAAAGTCACTTATTCTCCATTCAAAAATTATATGTATAAATTTTAACTTTACTAAAATATTGTTGTTCAACTAATAAAATCTTAAATATCGATATATTTTCTATAAAAATAATCTGGACATGCCCATAAACTATATATTTTCTAAAATCGTTTCTGTTTTTGCATGCACTTGTGTCGATTTAGAAAAATAAATAAATAAAGGAAGCCCACAATCAAGACAGACGAAAAGAAGTGGAAAATAAAATATGAACCTTTGCTCCTCTTGGAATTTGATCTATTTTTATCCTGTCTGGACAATTTAAAAAAAAAAAAATTGATCCTTATGGCATGCTTGTTATTTCCTTTCTTAAAAATTCGAAACTGATGATTGAAAAATTATAAATGCAACTATCAAAGCACTAAATTTTTAATTATAATGAAGTTTTTATTAATATATTATATTTATATACACACACAGGATCAATTTACAAAAGTGTGACCAACTTTTAAAATTCATTAACTATTTTTTTTTCCCGAAAATGTCTATAATAAGGTGATGTTTGTGAATTTGTAGAATGTTTATTTTGAGTGTTTATGTACGAAGAGTTTGTTTGAGTGTTTATAGATTTTTTAAATTTCTAAGAGCTTGTTTGTTTGCTTGTTTTAGTCGAGGGTTTATAAATAAATGCTTGTTTGTTTAATGGTTTTGGAAAGAGATTCGTTTATGTTTATTTGTTTGTATGGTGTTTTTGGTGTAAGATTCGAGGTAATTGCTTGTTTGAATGATGTTTTTAGTAGAGTAGTTATAAGTGGGCCTAAGTGTTTGTTAAAGTAATATATTAATTATCAAATTCAATAAATTAATATTTAATTTTCCTATTAATTATGTGATACATGGTACATAATTAATCATAAAAACTGTACCAACAAGTATAAGCTAGCTCGGAGATCGGTGAACCTATAGGTTGAAAGCTACAATGATCCAAGATCATATCTCTATTCGTTAACATCAAACTTATTCCACTAAAGGCCTATGTTCAACTTTCGCACTATAGGACAAGTTATGTCCACAGATATAATTGATCATTTGCATGTAATCATTGACAAGCTTGTTCGTAATCCACAACTAGAACAAAAGATATGCTCTACTCTGTGATTACATTTTTCTCCTTAAGCGCCACTAATTTGTCTAATGAACAAGTTGTTTATCGTCTCACTATAAACCAGTGTCCTCTCGAGCCAATGAGAGGCGAGTACCCTTTGCTCAAGCTTGAAATCAATTCTTAAGGGAACAATTCTAAGTTTTCCTGAATATTAGGAAAGACATGGATTCCTTATTGTGACGATGCATTTCCAGCCACTCACTACGACAATCCCAACGTGAGAGGCATATTGAACCAGCGTTGTTTAGCAGGTTTCACCCATGAACATCAAAATATGCTTTCATAAAGTAGGAGTTCACAACCTTAATATCTTTTTGATATCATCTTTTCCTAGTTTATATGTTCATTCTCAACTATAAATAGGAGCTTTGGGAGATCTCCATAATTATCCCACCCAATTTCACAGTAACCCATCTCAAGAGCTTTGACAAAGTTTTTCTTAGCTCCCTTCTTTAAAGAATTCTCACCAAGCACTCAGTGTAGCAAATAGCCATAATCTGAAAGATTTGAGGAGATGGTTCAAGATCGACTAGGAAATAGATCAATCCTACCCAACAAAAAGACTGGCCAGATTAGATCAGAGACACAAGTCAATGTAATCATAATTTAACAATAACATGTCAATCACCTAAGATAATGCATGTAATTAATTAATTAGATTAATTAAAACAAGAAAACTTTTGCAATTACACATTTTAGTCGAGTAAATTACATGCTTCTATCCTATATTCTCAACACATAGAACCCAATAAATCTCCACCATTGGCTCTACTTTCTAATACAAAAGTTAGTGCGCCCCTGAGAAAAAGAGCTAATCTTTATATTCAAGGAAGAGTTTCAAAAGAGCATCAAAAGAGTACCCATTCCACCTTCTCCTCAAGCTTTAACTTATCAATCATCTTCCAACCACACTTAGTTTTCATCAGAAAAATAATTGAACGATAAAATAAACGCAATTCGTGACAAAGTGCTATAATCCCTCAAGGGATGCCCAACTCCCGATTTATCCAACATAATAGACTGCTCTATATCTCATTAAATTCCTCAATGTAAGACAGTTCATCTTTCTTTTCATCTCCCAACTTCTCTAAGCCTTATATCCCATGTTCAGACCTACAAAAGACCCTCATTCGTCCACATTGCACAGCCTTGTCTCACTATTCACTCGAGCACCTTCTCTAACTCTTCTTTTCCACTCGATTATAGATCATTTTGGCTCTACCAGATTCCTGTTACCAATCTTATTCCTCAAAAAACAACTTAAGTAGCTTTTGATAGTTGCAAACCAACTGCTTTTCCCCTTAGATTTAGTACCACCATCGCTAATTAAATGAGTTGAACAATTCAAATCTTGTTCCCCTGAATTTTTGTGACAAACCACCCCAATTTACTCTTAACACCTTCGTGTTACGTTGGCTCTACTCAAATTCTTAACTTTTCCACTCACTTAATGTACTGAATAACTTTTAACTCTTAAGAACTTTCTTCTATTCCTCGAATCTCTTCCCTTATACTGCCCATGAAAGAGCCAACCAAATTTCCAAGCCTCATAGCACTCCCGTGTAGCACGCAGGAGGAACATAACGGAAACAAACTCAGAATGCTATTTCCATAATCCTATCTTTAATCACTTTGCAAGAAAAATTACACAGAAAGAAGCTCATCTTATTCTACGCATTCCAGATTCTTAGGATGATCTTCCTAAGAGTATACAACTCTGTCACATTAACTTTTGAGTTATTGGATCCAAAATTAAAAGTTTAAAACTTATATTACGCATTCCTAAATATAAGAAACATTTGGAAGTCGGGAAGATAGAATATGATGCCGTGCAAGCATATGAGTTGATTGTACAATTATTCGTAATGATTATTTGACCGGTTTCCTTACAAGAGGCAGAGAATTTTCATTGTCCTAAAAGACACCCCCCCCAAAACATTGAAGTGTATTAACGAATACTATAGTTATGATGCACAATACAAATCTTTACAACGTATAAAAGTATATACTGCAAGAGTTCCTACAAAAGAAACACAAATATAAGAAGCCTACTTTTTCAGTGCTGTGATAACATTAAACATCATATATAAGTTTCTCTTCCTATTCCCCTTCAATTCATTCATTTTCTGGATATTTTTGACCACATATAGACTATAAAGAAACAGATTAACGCAAATACGACCACCTGGACGACATGATTTGATCCGTTTTGTATGATTTTTTTGTTCAATCTTCTTACGTTGTTCTTCACTCCTGCTTGAGCTTTGATCAATGTCATTTGCTACAACACCACCAATTCGAATCAAATCAGTCAGAGGTAAGAAGAGGTGTACAGGATTGCAAGCATTTTGAACCATTTTCTTAAGTAATTAGGAACTAAAGATCTTTTCTTTTTTCATCTTTTGGTTAGTTCATGTATTTTCGATTTCATTACATTTCAGTCCCCTATACTTTCTGTCCAATTATAGTATTGTACTTAAACTTAAGGTTCATGGTTAACTTTTTCTCTGAAAAAATAAAATAAAATGACATTTTGGTCACTCAATTTTCGTTCTTGAACTTTTGATTTTGTTTCATTTTGGTCCCTAAACTTCCAAATTTATTCTATTTTGATCCCTAAACTTTGAATATTCAATTTTAGTGCCTAAACTAAAAAGAATTATTTAAGGAAAAAAAAACTTTATTTTGGTCTTTATTAAAAAAATTGAAAGTACATGTACCAAAATGGAACAAAAGTCTTTTAAAAAAATGAAAAAAAAAACTCAAAGTCTACGATCAAAATGGTATTTTAACAAAAAAAAAAAAAAAACGTATTTAATAGACTTCTGTAAATTTCCAAAATAAGTTCTCATTGTGTCTTTTATTACCTGAAAATTTTTGTTATTATTATTTAACTAATTTCAATTAAAAAAAAAAAAACTTGAAGTACGAAAACAAAAATTGAAATTTTGAAACCAGAAGCACCAAAATGGTATTTTAACTTTTCTCATTTTAATAATGAAAACAAAATAAAACACCAGGAACTAAGCAAGACAAGTGGAAACATGACAACAATGGATAGTATTAAGAAGAAAAGTTGTTTTACCAGCTGATCTAGAAAATCTTGTTGAGATTTTGCTTCCGATCCAATGTCTTGAGCAATCTGCACGAGGGCAATTACACTAAGTACCAAAAAGAAAAGATAAAAAGATGGACCAGGAATTAAGTAAACGAACCGGCACATACTAATCTATACATGATCTCCATAAGATTAAAAAATACAATAAAACTGTGAGAATCACAAGATAGGATTTTAAAAAAAAACACACACACACACAAGAAAATATAGGTCACAACAGGGCAGATTCCACCCTGCTAAATGAAAATCCTACGGAGGTGTTTGGTTGAGAAGTTGGAAAGGAGTTAGTAAAAACAACTCATTTAGATGTGTTTGTTTGTAGAGGAGTTATAGAGTTATAATAATAACTTGTTTGGATGTAATTGTTTGTAGAGGAATTGTAGGAGAGTTTTGTTATTTATGAATAATGTGACATTTATGAGGAGTTAATTTAACTTCTTCTTTTGATGGAGGAGTTATTATAACTCCTACTTTTTGTGGAGGAGTTAAACTAACTCCAAAGGGTTCCTGCAAACAAACATTCCCTACGAGTTTTGCAATTTGATCAGAAAAAATGCCGGCCGATTATCGGTATTAAGTTGCCAATTATCGGTATTAAGTTGCTTCCTCAGATCAATGTGTTTTTTTTTAATTTAAGTAGCCAATTGCAGAGCATTTGACTTTGGGGCCATAAAACATTACACAATCTGTTTTCTTCCCCTCAATAAGAATCAAGAAGAGCTTTTGTAGATAATATGAAAGAAAAGAAGCTGCTCAACAACGGCTGGCATACAATTAGGCAAACACCAGCTCAAACCAAATTCTCTAGAACGTCAGAAACAAATATTTCTAAATAATAATAATAAATAAATAATAAATAAAAAGCAAACCGGCAGGTCAAGAAATGATGCCCCTCCTTTTTTTCAGATTTTTGGTGGCACAGTACAGCAGTTACGCAATGATAACAGTAATTCCCTTTTTCATTTCGTTCTGATGTGCCGAGACTGTTCGTTCAACACAAGGAACCATGCAAATAGTTTATTCTTAAGATGATTTATTTTCTAGATGGCTAGTCAAGTTCAATGGTGGATGTTCCATGTTCTAGAAATCATGTGGTCAAAGAAGTGTTGTATATTCTCAATTGACCTGAGGGATCAGTTGCAGATGCAGAATATACTCTTTTTTAAATGGAAACAAAACATTTTTATTGAAAGTTTTAAGTGTTACATAAAACCCATCGAAACAAAGGAAACATGAACAATTTAGAGGGAATGGATAGAAAATTACAAGCCAATACAACCAATGCTAAAGTTACAGAAGATGCTCTCAAAAATCTTGAGCTGTCTACTAAATAGCTTATTTGGTGTCTCAATTATCAAGCCTTACACTGTTTCTATTTTAGCATATATTTTTCGTACTACTCTTCTCTTTTAGTATTTCTATAGCGGTGAAGACCAAGTAAAAAGACCAAGCATCAAGTAAAGCTAGCGAGAAATAGTTGTGGCTCAATTGCAGCCTCTAAATCAGCGACAATGTTATGTGAGGTATTGAGAGTGCAGTGATACAATTTCCACATATTTGTAACTAATGACTTCTTTCAAAGATATTGCGACGAAGTTCAAGATGCACTAAGTTCAATAACCTTCTAAAGCCTGAGGCGCACCAAAAGACACGAGTTTTTTTACCTAAGACGCTCTATATAAAAGACAATAAAAATACTTACATGAAAAGAAATGAAGTTTTAACTAAAAGTAATATATAAAACACATAAGATTCATCTATTAAACTTCATTTCATGGAAGAAAAGAAATTTAACTAAGAATAATATGGTAAGATTCAACTATTAACCTTCATTTTATGGAAAGAAATGAAGTTCTAATCAAGAATATTATATAAAACATACATAGGATTCAACTGTTAACTTTTTATCCTAGTGATGTGAAGGAAAGCTCATGAACACTGGTGTGGATTCTTTCTCCTGATGGGGTTGCGTTGAAGTGTACACATGAGCTGAGGTGAGAAGACCAAATGAAAGCTGGGAAGAGTTTTGACGAGCTTTATTGCAACGTTTTACCCCCAAGAAACAAGGTAGTTTCCATGAGAGGTTCTTTGGTCTTCAACAAGAAACTTCTGTCAAAGATTACAGAGAAAGGTTTGAAGAATATTCAGCTATAAGCGGTTACCGTGGGCAGAACTTAGTTATAATACATCTGTTCATTCTGGATTTAAAACATCTCCATTTGAGCTAGTTTACGGTCGAGCACCCCCCACGATACTTCCTTTCGGTCGAATAGTAGTGTGGTTGCACAGGTGGATAGTCAACTAGTTAAGCGGGATTATTACTTGCACAAAATCAAAATGAATTTGGCTAAGGCCCAACAATATATGACACGATTAGCTAATGACAAACATTGGGATTGATACTTTGATGTAGGGGAATATGTTTACCTCAAACTTCAACCATATAAGCACCATACATTACTTTGACGTCTCAACGCAACATTGGCACCTCTGTAAGACCACATAAAGTTCTTAAGAAGGTGGGATTGGTTGCCCATCGTCTAGAATTGCCTCCTGATGTTCAAATTCATCTAGTTTTCATGTCTCTCAATTATGAAAGGCATTTGGTTCAACGTTTGTGGTTTCTTCTTTCCCTGAAGGATTGGCAGAAGATCATTCGATTTATTAAAAACCATTAGATGTTTTGGGGGTTTAAAATCCAATGAAACAAAACTTGAGGTTCTTATTAAATGGGATAGAATGGATGACTCAGATGCATGGTGGGAAGATGTTACACAAATTAAACTTCAATTTCCTGATTTCACCTTGAGGCCAAGGTGGTATTTTAGGGGCCGGGAAATGATAGACCTCCCATTATTCATGTTTATCAGAGAAGAGGTAAGAGGGCTCAGGGCCTTTCAGTTGTCGGGTGTTAAATCTATTTAGTGGTTCGACTAGAGAGGAGACACTCTGTAACCCTAATTCTAACAATTGTAATCCAATACAATTGGTACCTATCATGTAGAGAGAGAAAAAAAGAAAGAAAGTGAATGATTTATATGAGAGTTAAAAAATTAAGTTTTTTAAAGTTAAATATTAAGTTTTTTTTAAGGTATTGAAATATCTTGAACCACTTATCTCGCACTTCAAAGCTTAAAGGGAGATAAAAGACAAAAATGATAGGAAAAATAGTAAAAAAACACACACACACACAAAAGCATACAAGGCGCGTGCCTTGACACACCTCAGGGTTTCAAGAAAAGCCCTAAAAGGCGCTCGACGCAGATTGTGACTATGCTCCAAAACACTATATTCATAAAAAACGAAACTCGTTAAGAGGGGGAATCAGATAATAAAATCATATGTCGTATTATACAAGCACATGTTGAAACTTGAAACAGGAAACTAGAATCCAGTCTCTACTTCGGAAAATATGAAAAAGAAGATGCTCTTAAGGAAATTTTAAGCCACACAGGATAATTCTTGTCCAAAACTCCAAACTAACTTCAATCAATATATTTAACAACAAAATTTAACGCACTTTAATCATTTCAACCAACAACGAGTAATTCAGGACAGGCAATGCATATCACATTCTGTTCTTAGATAAGGAAAATCACGAAACTTTTCAGAGACTATAAAGAAAACACCATGTCTGTGAGCCCCATTATAATGAAACCTTAAGATAATCACACAGCATACAGCAAATCCATAACGTACAGTTCACGAACTCAATTAAGAAAGGAACCATAATGCAATTCAATTCCACTAAGTATCAATGTATCATTATAGACAGATTACCTCTAACATAGCTAGATTCAGATATTACATAAACACCCAAAAAAGCTTAAGATATCTGTCTAAAAAATTGTTTTTAGCTGTTCAATGAAGATACTAGCACCGAATGCTCTCAATAAAGTTAAGCTGCGTGATCCAGGTTGAAATTCAACAAACCGAAGTGCAAATCTGTATCATAGATTAATGTAAAACACAATACTTACATTTCTCAGCCTTTTAACTTGGCTATGGAGGCCAACAATCTCGTCGTCCAAGTCCCCATGCATCGGATCGATCTGCAGTTGGATTTCATCAGAAGAAGCCGCCGATCTTGTGCTAAGCCCGTCCCTGAATACCTCTCAAAACAAAGAACGATTGCACTTGAGCGACATGAATTGTATAATCGTCATTCTTAACGCAGGAAAATATAGAAATGACGCGAGTGATTTCACGAGGCAAATGATACAAACACGCAATTCCAGGAAATTAATGAAGAATCTGTCATGATAGAAGGACAAGAACGAAACCTGGATCGATAAGGAGCGGCGTCGCCTCTGTATGGAGTGCTACCGCCACGATACGAATTAGACGCCATTGAAGACAGAGAAAACCTAATCCAAAGGATAGAAACTGGATCGGAAACAAACGGATTTCAGGGAATCAGTTTCAGTATCTTCGGGCGATACGGATATCCGAAGGCGAGAACTCGAAACAAATTGGAGATTTTCCGATACCAAAGACCGGTTGTCGTTTATGAATGGTATGTTTGTGGAAATGAAACGCAAATGGTTACCGGAAAAATGAGTATCGGTAAAATAACACCAAACGTAATGATTACACGAGAAAATTATTACAAAAAGATGATGATAGTTAAGAAAATAAAATAATAGGTATGGTATTAGTGAAAATTAGTTATCGAGAGAATAAAAAATTTTATGAAAATAATAGAAAGTAATTAGAAGAAAAAAAATACGTGGTTTTGAGAAAACGTGATGTTGGAAATATTTACCTTTTCTACATATTTTAAGCATAAATCAATTTTGTGGATTTTAATGACAACAAACTTATGAATCTATCAGTGATACTAATTGATTTAACTCAATTGATAAGATTTGCGAGCAAGCATTAATCAAAAGAAAATAGCTAAAAATAGAGAAAAACAAAAACCGAGAGTTACGTGGTTCGGAACGTAAGTCCTACATCACGGGCACCTGAGCGTAGCTTAGATGAGGCAATCTTATTAGAAGATTGATTGGGAACAAGTTCACAATTACAGAACCAATCAATAATACGAACTAAAAATGATACAAAATGATGTTGATTCGATAACTAATAAAATTGTTAAGGGAAAAAGGTTAAAGAGACGCTTATTGAGAGTGATAGCACAAGAATCACAATATCCGGATGGAATCTGCACTCCAACAAACCAGCCCCGAACAATCTGAAAACAAGTTCTGTGAGTTTCGGCGACGGATGTGTAAATGTTAGTGAATGAGAGAAAGCCTATTTGTAAATTCAATTATGAATTATAATGGGCTTAAACTTCTTTGTTACCAAGCAGCCTGATATTTAGGCTGCTTTGAATACGGGCCCAAAAATATAAAAGCATTGTTTTAAAGTTAAAGAAAAGCCCACTTATCTTTAGACCTTGACCCGAGTTGGTCCACAAATTTGTGAGCCGGTATGAGTACTTGTGCTGGACTTGGTTCTCGATCTAACGGCTGTGATTCATCATGGATGCTGCTAAGTGTGTGGCTGTGATGTTGCCACTGCACTGAGCAGTCTCTCGGTTTGCTTTGCATGCCCTACACGTATTTCTCCACTTATTGTTGGCTATAAAAACTTGTTTTCGAGCGAGTTGAGTCATTTGACTCGTTTTGCCTCGCTCAGAGACGGCTGAAGCTCTGGTTCTTTTCTATTTGAGCTTTCTCCCTTCTTTGTTAAAAGCTTGTTCAATCTTTCTCTCTTCTTCTTCATTAAAACTTCTCTCTGTATGAAGTTTTCCTTAATGACAGTGACGATCCAAGTCATCAGTGCTTGGATCGTTGCTTCCTCGTTAATGAAGCTTCTTTTGGTTGCGGTTACACTTCTTTTGTGTAGTCGTTACTTACCTAGAGATGTTTTAATGATTCTTGGCTAAGGAGTTGAGGATACGACCATCCTTTGTAAGGTAATGTTTTCGGTCTCTGTTTCCAGTTTTGATTCTTTAGTTTAAAAACTTTGATTCTCATACACTTTCTTTATGTGATGTGTATACCCTGTACATTCATATGCTTGAGAGACGAGGGAGAGAGATGACAACAAGATTTACGTGGTTCGGCAATATGCCTACGTCCACGGGTTAGTTTTCTTTCTTTTATTTCTTTTGTTCTTTTTCCTTTCTTTTGATACACATTTTATGTATTACAAAATACAAAATGCAAGTCATCAACTGTTTTACATATATACATACAGTAAGGTAGAAGCAAGAAAGAATACAAACTCTTAGGTAGTGCCTAGGTGGTTAGTGCCTAGGTTATTTGAATGAGTTTGTTGAACTTCGGTTGCAAACAAACCGAAGTTTGTTAGATGGCCGTTAGGAACATTTCAGGCCAATGTCTTGAAGTACTTTGCTTATTAGTGAAGCTTTGAGGCATTGGTTTGTTTATTTATAACAGGAAGCAACAGCGACAGAGACCCTTTCGTCGCGGTCTCTTCTCTGCGAGCAACGGCGACAGAGACTTCCTCCCAATCGTTGTTTCTCCTTCTGCTAGGAACGGGGACGAAACTCTTCCTCCCCTTATTTGACTCGGCCAACTGCAAGAAAGAGGAGTGAAGCTCCAAGATTTCTTCAAAGCTTAAACACAAAAACTTGGTAATCTTTGGCAATTTCTCCCAAAACAATCAAATGCTTGATTAATTAGTGAAGTGAGGCCACCAATTTATATTAGAAGGATGAGTGCACAATAGGTGAGAATAGGATTAATTACATAGTAAGATTTGGTAATTAGTTAAAATAACTCCTTTTAACTAATTAACCATCCCTTAACCAATTAACTAATTAATCATCCCTTAACCAATTAACTAATCTTTCTAACTATGTATTTAAACTAAATTGTGGTAAATGATGTTTATTTAATTAAAAGTCTGTCATAATTATAACACGTGATTATGAGAGAATGATTGTCGACGGCCTAAACACTGGGAATAATCTCCTATCATTCTCTCCATTTCTTCATGGTGGCCCAAACACCTAAGTAAATGTTGGATGCAGCGATTATGATTAAGTTAAGAGAGATTAAGTTAAGGTGAGTATTAAGTTAGGCAGAGTTATGTTAAATTACATTTGGTGAAGATCTTCAAAGGTCTAGTTGGATTAAATTAACCTAATTGGTGATTGGTGTAGGGATTAAGTTAAGTTGAGTGTTTAAGCCGTGTTTGATAATATTAAGTTGAGTTTTTTATTTATCATTTTTCAAGTATGTTTTAAATGATTCACGTTGTTATTTTTCTTTTACTCTTCATTTTTTTTTTCTTTGAAATATATGAATGATAAAATATAAAATATATTTCATTTAAAGTAGTAGTATTATAATATTCATTTCACAGTTTAATTATAACTCAATAAAAAGTATTGTTGGTTAAAATCAGTTAAACTATTATTAAAATTCTCAAACACTTATAACTTAAATATGATTGGTTTAATTACTTGAATCTCTCTAGTAAACTTTGTATTAAATTAAAAAATAACGGTTAAAATATGTCTGGTGTATGATAATTTTCTTGGAATTTTTTATATTAAATAAATCGTGTAAAGCAAAATTCTGAAAATATTTCCCGCTTATTAGAAAAATGGTTTGTTATAGTAAAATGACCAAAACACCATCGTTTCAGTTCAACCGATAGCTTCAGCTAATAACCTTCAATCATAGTTTAGCTTCACAAGATAATCTTCAATCAGTAGTTCAATTGATAACTTTCAATCAATAATTCAACTAATAAACTCAATCAGTTCTTCAATCAGTTCGCTGATAGATTCAATCAGCTCGCTAACCGTCTTTAATCAGTTTGTTGAAAAAGATGTAATATTTAAATTTTTGAAAAAGAATGAAAATCTGCTTTGTAGAAATTATTTTTAAGAAAATACTATAATAAAAATAAGTGGATGAAAAGTTGCTATGTGGAATAATTTTCTTTCTTTTTTTAATTGATTTGATGAAAATTGTATTGTGGTAATTTAATTATGGAAAAAATGTTAATTATAGTTGTCTACATTTTAAAATAACTAAACATGAAAAATTTGAATAATCAAATAAAACTCATATTACTAACAAAATAAAAGAAGCTATTTTTCGTGATGAGTTGTTAAATATTATTTTCATATAACACCTTAAATGTTCGACTAATTTCAACTAGATTATATTAATTTCATGTTTAATTAAAAAACAAACAAACGTGTAGTATAGCTTAGAATTTAAAAGTATGCTATTTGAAAATCATTTGCAATAAATGTTTTTTTTTTCCTAACTTATATAAGTTAAAGTTTGTTCAATGATATTTTTAATATATATATATATATATATACACGCGTGTATATACCTTATCATCTTTTTGAAAAAATTGTCTAACTTATAATTTGTAAGTATGTTATTTTTAAATCACGATAATAATCGTTTATTTTTTAAAGATTAATAAATAGAATTCATGAAATAATATTTTTAAATCGTGTATACTAATAATAATTAATTGTTTTTTTTTAAAAAACTTGTATAAGTTAGAAAAGTTGTATTTAGTTTAACATTAAATTTAGATATCATATACAAGTATGTATTAAATTAAGTATAAAATTAAAAAAATAATAATTTAAATAAATTTCAATCTAAGTTTTAAATTTAAATAGAATGTTTGAAAAAACATGATTAAATTGAATTTCCTAAAACGAGACATAGAGAGTATATACGAAGATTCTTGTTGGAATTTGCGAGGAAGGTTAACTTAATCTGTTCATCCATCAAACAAGTATTAGAAGAATTAAGTTAATCGTTGTTAAGTTAATACTCGCGCGAAACACGCTCTAAGGTGTTTTGGTCCTTACATTTAAGTTTTTTTTTTAAAGAAACAGACCAAACTCAACCATTACCATGAAGCGATCAAGATCTTCCAATCCTCCCTAAAAAGAGAGGCAATATAAGGGAGGAGATATAGCCCCTTAAAAAAAAAATACTCGTCTACAAAATCAAAGGATCAACATCAAATCTAAAGAAACAAGAGTCAAAGTAGTGAGCTAAACAATTCACAACACAATTTGTGGATCTTGAGTAGTGGGGAAATGAACATTCCAATAGCAAGATAGACTCCCTAATATCAACAATAATATTGTTGAACTATAAAAGATAATAATCTATCATAATAGCATCAATCACCACTGAAGATTCAGATTTGAGGGGTCGTGTGCCTCTCGAACAAACCTCATTAATTCCTCATAAGTTGCGACAGCCTCCAAATGCTTTGCATTATTCCCTGTTAAGCCAGTTGAAGCTCCCACCATTATGGGCAGACCTTCCGAATCACGAATCACCTAACCAACCCCCACATTTTCTTAAATCTAAGGTCCAAGAAGCGTTAATGTCTAATTTCTAGGAACCTACCATCGGTGGCTCCTTCCTATTGATTGCTCGCTCCATTTCCCTTCGTGAAGATATATTCCATTCTGCCAAAGAAACAAAAAATGAGTCAATATTTTTCATAATCATTTCGTGAGAGTTTCAGTTGGTTCTCTTTTTTTATTATGGATAACCATGTTCCTAAATTTTCAAATCCCCTAAATCACCACAAGGAAGAGCGTGAGCAGCTGCTAATTGGTCGGGACTCCTTGAAGGCGGGGACAAGATAGCTTGTGACACGTGACTCTCGCTGGTGGATGCAAGGAGCACCCGATTGAAACCTCTGACATTGCTGTTTCCTTTTCGACGGGGGCATTAAAAGCAAAGCGTACCAAAACTTAGAAAAATGATTAGGAAAATGATGGTGTCAGCGTGGCTTTTGGAAAGTGATGATTATGCAATGATGGACCTAAAAGAACCCCTTGTCTTTATATATAATTCCAAAGATAGTCGCAGAAAATTACCAAAATACCTTTTTATCCGTATTTTTCAAATTCCAACTTTACTCATATCAAGATATGACTCGATTAAGTCCTCCAAAGCCAAAATTAATTAAAAAATCCTCTATAGAATCCATAAAAGTCCAAAGACCTCTCTTAAATGTCGAAGGAGAAAGTTTGAGCTGTTACACAAGGTTTACACGAATCCGTTACAAAAATGTTTATACCAACGACAAAAAATATTGGAAAATGTAAGCAAAAGTATCCCTAATGGAAAAATGGTCGTCGAGAAATTCGTCGGAAAAAACTCGTTGGGAAAGGAATCGTTGACGAAAAATGTAAGCCATCGGCAAAACATGTTTTTTCCAATGGCATATTCTCATCACTTAATACCCTCAAAGCCGACGGCAACCCACCATTAATGATACGGTTTTAGCTGACGACACCATGTTGTCGGCATTGGTGCTTTAACTGACAAAAATACGCCGTTGGCTATTCTTGTTTGGCCAACGACATTTTATTGTCAGCAATTCCTTTATCCTGCATCGAAAAAAAAACTCGTTCGGAAAGGAATCGTTGAAGATAAATGTAAGTCATCAGCCAAACGTTTTTTTCCCGATTGCTTATTTTCATCGCTTAATACTCTCAAAGTCGACAACAACATGCCATTAGCAATACTGTTTTAGCCGACGACACCATGCCGTCGGCGTTGGTGCTTTAACAGACAAAAACACGTTGTTGGCAATTACTGTTTAGCAAATGACATTTTACTATCAGCAATTCCCTTATACTAGGTTGAAAAAAAAAAACCTGTCGGGAAAGGAATTGTTGACGAAAAATTTAAACCACCGGCAAAACATCTTTTTTCACGACGACATATTGTCATTGCTTAATACCCTCAAAGCCGACGGCAACACGCCTTTAGCGATACTGCTTTAGCTGACGGCACCATGCCGACTACGTTGGTGCTTTAGCCGACGACAACATGCCATTGGCGATTCTTGTTTAGCCAATGACATTTTATCGTAAGCAATTCCGTTATCCTACATCAAAAAATATCATCACAAAAATGTCTTAACTTTTATTTGTTATTAAATCATTCATAATCAAAACGTGCATAAAATTCTCAAATAATCATAATCATAATCATACATTAATTCTTATATATATATAAGAAAAGTCAATAAGTTTACAACATCCATAACCTTATCCAAAACTCAAAACAATTAAAATTCACATAAAAGATAACATGCCAGGTTATATAATATATATTAAGGTTAATGAGTTCCATTAAATTGATAACACTCCCAAATTTTATTGAACATTCACCGAATTCCATGCACTTTTAGTTATAAGACCACCTAATAAGAAAAAAAGAAATAAAAGTTATTACATATCAATTCCATCTACAAAATAATAACGATATAATTTTACATCTTCAATCTAAAATGATAGAAATCAAAATACTTTCAAAATGAAATAACATACTTTATCTATCTAAGAAAATAAATCAACATACATTCAAAATAAAATAGCATAACTAACTATAAAAAATCGGACAACATAACCATGTAATTACATAATTCTTAAATCTTGAAAACACCTCAAATTACATAAAATATATAACATATGGACTATCATTACTTCAGGATAGCCATAACATATCACATAATTATACTAACATATTAGAGTATGAAGAATTAAAACTACATCCATTCAAAACTGATCAAGTATATGCACCTGAAAGATATTATATTGGTTAAGTTAATACTCAATACATACCTAGGAAAAAGGTCTTGCTTGTGATCCGCCTTGTGGTCCGCTTTGCTGACTCATCAAAATTGGATCATGCTTTATTCGATGCTTCTCCTCAACGCTTTGATCTTGGTGTGCATCTTCATCCTGAAATCGTTCATCTTCTACTCAACGACGTTCATCTTCTCTCGATGTCGTTCATTTTCTTCCAACAGATGTGTTAGTAGTTGACGCTCACTTAGGCTTAGTCCAAAACTGGATAAGGAAGAACATTTTTTCTTCTTACTAATGGTGTTTGCTTATCATTTCCTTTTACACCATCTGATTAAGTTCCTAAAACAGTTGCTCGTATCTCAACCTTTATCATAGGTTTTGAGCTTCCTATCGACTCTCCATGCATATCACACATTTTATTCTATAACATTATGTAAAACTAGTGAACATTATAAATTTTAGAAAAATCAATTAAATAGAGTTAAAAACTTACATAAGCCTATTTTGTTTCTTGGGAGGTTCACCATTTTCATTATTTATAATGTGTTGCTTGAAACATTTCAATCGGTCTCAATATTCGA
The DNA here is from genome assembly GCA_037832605.1 of Cyclanthera cordifolia. Classification (NCBI taxonomy): domain Eukaryota; kingdom Viridiplantae; phylum Streptophyta; class Magnoliopsida; order Cucurbitales; family Cucurbitaceae; genus Cyclanthera; species Cyclanthera cordifolia. Next base: position 5,888 of record JBBMEG010018184.1, on the reverse strand, counting down.
CCTTCTTGTTTTTTTTTATTTTTATTCATTTTAAATATTAGTTATGATGATAAATGTTTGCAATAAACAAATACGAAATATATAATGTAATTACCTTATCTGGTATGTGCGTGAAGCTCTTGGAACCAGCTCTATGGTTGTGTTGCATTCTACTAAAAGATTCACTAGCTTTTTTAGAGGTTTTCTGAAAAAAAAAACATATTTATTTCAATAGTAAATATTTACAAAAAAAAAACATTAATTAAATAATACATACTCAATGCTAATATACTTTAAACTTAGGTGATTGAAACTTGTCACACAAGAAATGTCAATCTCTATGTTATCGCAACGTTCATGTGGATTATTTCTGACATCTTTAAGATTAAAAGACTTATAGTGTTGAGATAAGTCATATATAAATTCTTTCAACATCTTTCTCGTACGATAAATTTATTTAGGAGTTTTCATTTAAATCGATATAAAAATGATTCTGCAATGATAAATACTAACATTAGTCTTGTTATATTCTAAATGTATCATTAAATACTTAATTACGATTTCTTAACATTAACTAATGTTGAACCGTGTCATTATACTCTTCTGCACTGCATCGTATGTTAGGATTTGAATTCGATGACTAAATTTTGTAGCTTTGTCACATACTAGCATGTTATGTTTTTGGTGTAATCTGATAGATATTCGTCCATGTACTCGTAATATTCGATCTAACTCAATGCTTCTTTACATTCCTCTCGTATGACGATTGGTAACAACTGAAAAATATCAAAATAAAATAGTCAATTCAAATCTACAAGAAGAAATCTATAAGTTTTCAATCACTTATTTATACCTTGAGGACGAGGAGGGAGTGTTGGAGCGACAATATTTGCATCAGGTTCCTCTTTGAAAAAATGGATGACATTATTACCTTATTGCCTATAGCCATAGTGTACCTATGCATGTTATAATTAAAATATATCAGTAAACAAGCATCGTACTATATTTAAAACTATACAATATGAAATAAAATTACCAAAAAAGTTGATCTTCGTCATCATTGATGAAATCATTTTCATTTTTTTCTTCGTCTTCCTGTTCACCTTTTTCTTCATCAGTTATGTAGTCGTTTTCATTTTCATAACCTTGTGTTACACTTATGGCACATCAACAAAAGTTAAGTCTACATTGTTCCTTGTGTAAGAATTAATATTTATTCTACTTTTATCTCATTTTTAGGAATTAGTTGATTGATACCATCATTTTTTATTTCTTCGACTTCAAGAACATCCCAAACTTTTTTACTTCTTATCAATTGCACAACATTCCAATTTTTTTTTTTTCATTTTTCGGGTCATTTATATAAAAAGATTGTTGTGCTTGAGTAGCAAAAATATGAGGTTCGTCTTTGTACCAATACCGAAATGTATTTACTGATCGAAGTCATAATTCATAGTGGGACCTACCTTTTTAAGGTTAGTATTTAACCTTTTGCAACTACATATCATTACTCGTTTACGGTTCAAGAATTATAAATCCAATACTTCATTTAGTACACCAAAGTAATTTAACGGGTTGCTTAAGTGTTGACTTCACCAAGAATCATGATCCCTCTATTTTGAGTAGTTCTACAAGTATCACATGTTGTAGTATGATACCCTACCTCATTAACAATGCCTTCGCTATATGATCGCTCTACCGATGCGGGTCTCATCGTCATGGCATACAAATCATCGTAAGTGTTATCTTTAATCTCACGTATTTCAAGAACCTTTTATTTAAACTTTGAACAAATCAATTAATTGATATAACTATATGAAATGGGCATAAGCATGGATGATATCAATGCAAAAATAGGGCATAACATGGATCATCAAGAAACTACACATGGATTATATCAAACTAGAAAAAGTAATTGAAAACTAAATACTGAACATTCATTTAAAGCAATATGAAATGAAAGAGAACATGGATAGAATCAAGGCAACGAAGGATAAGCATCAATTATTCTTCAAATATTAGCTAGAGCATTCATTTAAAGCTATATGAAATGAAAGAGAACATGGATAGAATCAAGGCAATGAAGGATAAGCATCAATTATTCTTCAAATATTAGCTAGAGCATGGGAAAGATAAGAACAAGAAGAATAGAAGTTCTACTTACATTCGTTAAAGAGATGGATTGGGTGGGTGAAAGTATGCACACTGAAGATCACATATAAAGGAAAACGTCCATGTGTTTGGTGAATGCAATTTAATAAAGATTCGTATCCATAAATTTGAAGCAATAAGGCTGCTTCAAAAGGTAGTTGTGGCAAAGAAGAAGACCAACATTTATTCAAATTTGGAAGTGTAGAAATATAAAGCAAGGGGAGTTGCAACCTAATAAAATTCAGCAGATTTTTAGTGCAGAAATATTCAGAACAACTCATGAATTAAAAAGTAATAAAACAACACAAATATTCAGCATAAATCAAGACTTAAATAGCAGTAGAACTACATCATTATTCAGCAGAACAAACCAGCAAAATGATTAGAGCAAAGGCTAAAACACAGATCACTAGAGCAAATGTAGAACACAGACAAAAAAAGAATGATAAAATGATTTCAGATGAAATTAAAAATCATAGTTTGAAAATAATGAACGTGGCTCGTCGTAGGCTGGGGAAGGGTTAGAAATACTTACCTTTCATTCATCTGAGTCCCAACCTAGTCGAATCTACCAAAATCTTGCCGAGGAGTGAAAGACTTGATTGATTTCTCAACATGCAAAAAGATAATGCCTAAGCTTGTACATGGAAGTCTTAACAAAATTTTCACATCGCATGATCCATCATTTCAACGGCTAGAATATCATATCTACAATGAAAAATGAAAAATAATGATGGTTAAGGCGTAGATCTAACATGACGAGGAAGATTGGTGAGAGAAGAAAACCCTAACTATGCAATTGAAAGACAAAATGGATGTCAAACAACGCGGAATTGAGCGAAGAAGCAGATTAATGAAGAGAGCAAAACAATTTAAAGAACGAATGAAGAATTAACCGAGAGAGAAAACCATTTCTAAGAGAGAAGAAGGAGGAAGAAGTTGCGACAAGGAGAATGAGATAAAAGAATTGGAAGCGCGTGAACCGCGAAAAAAAAGATTAAACTCAGATTTGAACAGTTGGTTACTGTTCATAACCGAGTTTGCATAATCTGGATTATGCTGAATATAAAACCTCCGAACAAATAGGTTTTAGACGAGGGTTTTCTTAATTCAGATTAAGAAACCCTCCCCCACCAAACACACCCTAATCCTTTAACAAACTCAAATGTTCAAGGCGCCGATCACAATATGTCAACCCATAAATACCCATGTCACTGATGAACCAAACTCAAAATGTGCACATCCGACAAGCAATCAAAGAGCACACTATGCTCTCAAAAGCAACAAATCTCTTCCATGTCAAACATGAAAGAGTCAAAATGCTTATAAACCTGCTACAATGATTATATGCAATTGAAGTCCTCAAATATTATGCAAGAACACAATGGAGAAAGAACAATATAGATTATAATTTTTTGAGTGTGTATATAAATATATGCACACGTGTGTGTGTATATATACACATATACATATATTTATTTATTTAATATGTATTAATATATACATTATAAATGTTTAGACTGAAAACATGTTATAATTTTATTATATATTTAGTTGTACTTAAAATGTTTTTGTTTACCCATGCAAATATCAACAATTTTAAAATAATGCATACGATTAAAAGAATATTAAAATGATATTGAAAAATAAACTAAAAATCTAAATTGAGGACTGCAATATTAATACAACAAATATAAAAATCTAAAACTTATTCAAAGATATTTGTATATATTAAAAAGTCAATAAAATTGAATCACAAAACATGATCACTACAAAATTATGGACACCATTATTATTTTTAAGTATATACTATAAATAGGTCAATTATAAATATAAAACATGGATTCACGTTATTGTAGCTAACGTTTGTGTTTATATATATCCATTCACTTCAAAATATCCAAGTATTAATATGAGAAAGTTAAAAGATTGTGCAAGTTTGTAAGAAAATCGATAACTATCATTCATTTACAAAATAAATCTCTTAAAATTTTAACCAAATCAAATTAATCCTTTGAAATTTCACCAATTTTTTTAAGCCAATTAAATTTATAATGAAGTTGGGAATTAGGTAAAATGGAGGAAAATAATTTTTTTGTAATATTTAATAAAATGCAAAGCTAATTTTTGTTTTCTTAATATTAACCAAACAAAAACTAAATCTTAAATAATATTTAACCAAACAAAACCTAACAACAGACTTCTTCATTCCTCCATATTTTCTAAGACAGCTCACAATAGACCTCCACCAGCCCTATAATATTCATAGACTCCACCTTGCGCCACCATCTGATTTTCATACATTTGAGCCACCTCATTCACCCCTGAACACTTATCGTATAATCACTTATCTATGAAACGAGTAATTTGCTATCTACATGACATAATTCACCTGGGTTTAGCCATCCAACCTGCTTTGTCTATCACCCTTATTGATTTTTCTAATGTTTATTGGGTTATGTGTCCTATTGACTGATGCTTTGTGTGTGGTTATTATGTTTACCTTGGATCTACTACGGTCTAATGTCCTCCAAGAAATAACAAATGATCACTCAGCTTAGTATTGAATCAAAATATTATGCACTTGCATGTAGCGTGTGAAGTTTTATGGATATGTTCCCGCTTTCTAAACTTCGGGTTTCTTTGTCTTGTGGTCATACAACCTAGTGTGAAAAAATTAGTGCTGGAGTACTTACTCACAATCTTATCATTCATGCTTGAACATAGCACATAGCTAGAAGTTAATATACATTTCATTTGAGATCAATTGTGTGCAAACATCGTGATGTCCAATATATACCCTCGACTCAACAGATTACTGACTTCTACACAAAGCCTCTATCAGGTACTCGTTTTAATTCGTTATGGGAAAAACTTGGCCTTAGCTCCTTCGTGTCACGTTGGACGGGGGATGTGAAGACATAGACTTACCTTCATAGTCTCTCCTTGTCACTCGTTATTGTTATAATTCTAGTTATATCATATATTTATTTTCTTCTATTTATACGACCATAGGTTATTAACCAACCTTATATGAATAAAAGGCAATAGTGTATAGAATAACACATAAAGTAATATTTTCAACAAATCATTTCATCAACTCGTCCGCCTTTGTGAAGTCTTGCTCAGGTTTCTATGAAACTACTACAGTTACGGTCTTTGTTTTCTAATTTGCTGATTACTTTCTCTTATTGTCCAATTATTTGGTGCAAGAATATAAGAGTAGTCATCTTAGTGTGTGTTGGGAAAAACCCTTCCCTAATTAGCGCAGGAATAAGCAGAAAATAATTGAGAAATTAAAAGGAAAAACAATAAAAAAAACACAAGAATTTACGTGAAAAAACTCCTCAATCGAAGAAAAAACCACGGTCAGAAAGAACTTCCACTATGTGAAAAATTGTTACAATCACACAGAATTCTCTCCCCGACCCCAAATACATAAACACTTTTTTCAAAGCTTATACTACTCACACCCTTTGCCCCACTCTCCACAGGAGAATACAAAAGGAATTTCACTAGAGTCAGTACACAAAGCTTAAAGTGTATAGTGCTTGGAGCGCACCACTTCTTGCTTCTTTACGACGTGGGATAATTCGCTTCTAATATTTTGCCAAAAAACCTAATAGTGTGGATCTTATTTTACATTCAAGTTCTAAATGTGTGGAAATTGCCATTTATTTTTGAAGTTTTAGGAATTTGAAATTTTTGTATTTATTCCATAAGGCTGAATAGCCTATTTATACACAAACTAAATACAA
>JBBMEG010018173.1:12984-27728 GCA_037832605.1 Cyclanthera cordifolia | reverse complement strand
AAATGGCGAGGAGTCAACACCTTGGAAAAACTGAAGGAAACTATCCTAACATGCAATATTAACAAAATAACATGAAAACATGATAAAAAGGGGTGTCAAGGTTCATGCGGCCATGTGCAACACGCACTGGACAAGCATGACCGTGACACATAGCTCAGTTGGCGCTAGTGATGCATTACCATCCACCCGATTAGTAGTTTGAGTCTTCGTAATGCCCTCCTACGTCGCTTTTTATAACATAGAGCACTTGGGAAAGTGTACCAGCACCTTTTTCATTGACTTATTTCTTTACCTCTGAGAGTAAAGTTGCTTTGCTTCGTAAGATTTTGATTTATTTTTTAATATTTCGTCACACTTTTAATTTGATTTTAAGGATTTTTTTAACCAACAAAAAACAATTTTTTTCATAACTATCACAAAATGTTTTCATTTCATATTTCGCATTAAAATTTATTCTTCCTTCAAATCTTAATCATACACACACTTTTATATATATATATATATATATACACACATTTTTTATCTTGACATATATCTTGGAAAAAAAAAGGGTGAGCTATTGGTGAGGTGGAAAGTATACATGTTATTCTGTTAAAGCAATGGTGAAATTCAAGATATTGCATACAACAAAATAAAAGTACATGGGCATTCTATTTATAATGTTGTACACATGGAAATTAACATATTTGTTTGGTGTTAATTCAGTTCAACACCAGTGTCACGATTTCGATCCTGAAAATCGACATAGTAATAGTGTTTCTTAGGGTTTATGGTTCTCCTCCGCCAATTTATATATTAAAAAAAAAATTGAGATTGATTTTTGGGTATGACCTAAATTATTTGTCATGATCAAAGACAAAAGTGATTTTGACCATTCCAAAAACCGCCACAACCTCAAAATTTTACTTGCAAGTAAAGTGATGGAATCTAGTCCAAGATGATTTTTTCAAAAAATGGCGCCATCTTGAGAAGACATGATATAAATACTAATCTTACGACACTTCTGTCAACATATTTATTAGACAAAGTGAACTACTCTTCTCATGACCAATTGATTTTGAGATAGATGCCAAACACTTTCTTATAATCTCATCCTAACTTTGATCTTCAAAATATGAAAAATAATGTCATTCCCAAAATTACTTCCAAACAAGCTTTAACAAATTTCTTCAACAATATCAGTGTTTCACCCGTTTCACATGTTAATTTTTAGGCTTTTTCCTCGTCCCAAGCCCAGTAGAAAACGTAGTTGAGCTGGTTTGTTTATTCTCCTTTAATATAATGCTCACATTGGCTAACTGACAACCCTTCTGAGTAATTAAAATGCGGTAGAAAGTTTGATGAATTACTATGCAGCAAAAATCCAGGCCATGATAGTGGTACAGGAAGAGTGAAGGAGTAGCAGTTCAGCATGAGAACAACTGAAGCCATGGTTGGTCTGCTCGCTACTCGCTACTCGCTACATTTTCTTGAACACATAGTAACCATAGGTGAATGCACTTCATGATTTCATCCATCCAAGCTCCATTCAATATTGGGTCTATGATCTTTGAAATCGTCCCTTGGGTCCAGTTTTCCCAAGCCTGCACAATCAGAGTTAAACTTTGTAAGACAAACATAATGAGATTCTTTTTTTTGTGATAATCGAGAATCAGAACTTCGCCACACTACATATCAAGGACGCGTGAACTCAGATCTGAAAGACAACAATAGATTTTAAAATTGAGTTAACTTGAGAATTGTGGAGCTGAGCGATAACGATCCCAAGTCCCGTTGGTAGTCCCTTGGAGACACATGGTGTTTTAAAAATATACATGCTTACATAGCTCAAAAGGTGCTCTTTGTTGCCGCCATCTTGTATTGAACTGTTCTTTTGACCACTCACGATCTCTAGAAAGAAGCACACCAAAACTAAACACATCCGATTTCACTGAGAAATGCCCATACATAACATACTCCGGAGCCATGTACCCACTTGAAATAAAAAGACAAATAAGCTCAATACTTTCAAAATGCAAGAAACAAATGTTAAAATTAATTAACTAAAATCCATATAAAGCATGGACTTTTAGAAGAGCCCAAAGTAAAATGAAAATAAATTCCAAAGCCCACTTATCTTTTAAGCCCACATTACTTTGAACCAAACCAGCACAACTAATCCGTTTGTTCTGAACCGAACCAGTAACTTCAGTTTTACTATCCAATGGCTGATATTGAGCATGAGTGTGGAAACTTGTAGGGCTGAGATGAAGCCACTCTTCACTCTGCCTTGTCGGTTTAGGCTGCATGTTCTACACGTTTTCATCCACTGAAAATTGAGATATAAAATCTCAATTTTCTACTGTACACTTCACAATTTGTCTTCTTCAAACTACCTCAAAGAGATGGCTGAAGTTTTGCCTCACTCTTGAGTTTGTTTTCGACATTCTTGTTCCTTTCTCCTTCAAACTTTGAGCAGTGGTAACACTTCCAAGATTTCATCACTTGGGATGTTGTTTCTTCGTAAGTGTCGATATTTTTGTGACAATTACAGTAATTGATTGTTGTAATTGTCATAGCGTGATAAATCTTGTTTTTCTTGTACTCTTCATGCACCCAGAGAGATTAAGAAGAAGGTAACTCCTCTTTCCTTTTCATGATTTTTAAATTCAGCAAAGTTTATTCTAATTTTAATTCGTTTTTCTTTCTGTGTTTGAATCTTTCAAAAAACCAACAAACGCAAATAATGAAATGAGATAAACGAAGCAAAGGAGAAAGAAAGACAAGAGTTTACGTGGTTCGGCTGAAGAAAGCCTACGTCCACGGACCAACGAGCCAGGTTCTTTTTATTTCTGTAAACTGTTACATTCTTCCATTCTCAGTTTGACACCAAACTATTGAACATAGCACACGATATTTATATACATGTATTATCTGATGCAAAGATTTACACAAGCTCTTAGGATAGTGCCTAGGTGGTTAGAGCCCTAGGTGGTTACAATGAGCTTGTTAGATTTCAGGTAGATGCTGTTCGGAAAACAGAAAAACATCAAACAATAAAGTCTTTGTGCTATGAAGCTTTTCTTTCTCAAGAAGAAGTGGAATGGGCAAAGCTTTAATTATTCAGAAATAACAACAAATAATAATTAGTTGACTTTTTTTCTAAAAAATATGCAAAAAAGTACTTACCATTTACCCTTAACTTTACTTGTATCACAGTAAGACTCGTTGAAGGAACACAATCTTGCCATTCCAAAATCAGTAATTTTTGGATTGAAGTCTTCATCTAATAGTATATTAGATGGCTTAAGATCATGATGGATGACTTTGAATTGAGAATCTTCGTGTAGATACATGAGACCACGACTAATGCCTCCTATAATTTTATTACGTCTTTCCAAATATTGACGCTCGATTTGGATCTACATTTTAATATAAGAAAAGAATATGGCTGATTTAAGCTGAAGAATGATGAGAACGTGAAAAAAAAAATATAACCAGAAAGATCTCAAAATGATGCCCAAGAACACAGAACAAAGAGTAGGCAAGTACCAAATATGAAACGATCTAGGCTTGAATTTGGTACGAACTCGTAGATAAGAACTCTTTCGTTTCTGGCAAAACAAAAGGCAAGAAGTTCGAACCAGATTTCAGTGTTGCAGCTTAGCAACCAATAAAACTTCATTCTTAAATTCGAGGTCTCCCTGTTGAAAACCTTGAACAACCTTTTTACAACCTTCTAATTTGTTCAGTTACCTTGTCAACAGCACCAAAACCACCTTGTCCAAGTTTATTTGCAGCAGAAAAATAATCAGATGCATCTTTGACAGTCTTAAAGTCATATTGCAAGAGGTCAATAGAGCCTAATATCACCATCACTACCTTCACAAGGAGTGTAATGACAGGATAATTAGCAGCAATTCATACTTTCCTCAAGAAGGTAATTATACCAATAATAGAAAATAAAAAATAATTTAGGTACGGAAGAAAATAAAGTAATCTTACTCTCAATTCTTTCCCTCTTTTTCCTGGATCTTAAAATGGTGTAGATGCCAATGGTCAATAATACCAAAAGAGCCACCACCGGAAGAACAATCTTAATGACGGTTTGACTTTCGAACTTCTTTCCTGAAAAAAAAAACTATAAAATAAGGTCTGATTTCACTCAAATTCTCTACAAAGGGCTTCATCTTCCCTTAATGAAGTATTTAAATCCTAACCAAATTCCAAAAATCAAACAAGATTGTGGAAGCTACTTCTTTTGTTTCTTTTTTTTTTTTTTAAAAACATAGATATAAGAAGACATTGAAGTGAAGATAACTATACATTGGAATAGTTATTGAAGGCTTAAAATTCAAAAACAAAAAAAATCAAATAGTTATCAAAGAGAGTATAAATTCTTGAACTAATATTGTATTCTTAACAAAACATGAGAAAAACAAGAAAACTGTATTGGAAAAGACAAAGATAAGTAACCATTGAACCATACCCATAGGCGTGGCATTAATTGGAGGAGTATAATAGTAATAGTGGTGGTGGTAGCAGTGGTGACAATGGTGAATCAGCAGAAGGCTAAAAAAAGAGGGTCATCTCATATCTAACGTTGCAGCTGGGAAATAAAATTCTCATTCCTTCCCTACAACATTGTGGGATTACTCGAATTGCTTAAACTAAGGATGCAAAAGCCCATATATTTTCCATAACCGGCCTTGTCCAGATATGTCTCCAGTTGCATACTTCGGTCGAGAACCTCCAGAAGAGACACTGTTTTTCAAGCCATCAAGCAATGTTTTTAGCTTCTTTCTGAACAGAACTTTCTCCATCACATTGGTTGTAGCCCACAATAAGGACAAAGGTTCAGTTTCCATTACACCAAATATGGAACAATTTGAATAGTGCAGCATACAATTATCATAGCATCCAACTGCTTCTTTTTGCCGAGGACATCGCCGCGTGAGGAGATGTATGGAGTCATTAAGTCCCTCGGCAGAGTCTGAAAGCGTTGGCTGAATCTGATCAAGGTTGGTCTTATAGGTGCTGTTGCTAGTGAAGTTCCCTCTATCATACATGCAGTAGTGGTAGACGAAGACTGGCTGGGTGGCGCAAACTCTGGCAAAGAAAAACAAAAACAAGAGGAAGAAATTTGAGCTGTTAGAGAAACAACCACCACAGTAACAACGGAAAGAATTAGAGAAACAACCACCACAGTGACAAGATTACTCTTCAAGTATATTACTTTCATGAATGATCAAGAGACTCTAAGCTCTATTTATAATGAGAGCTTAGAACAGTTTTAAATAACTGAAAAACCAGCAGCTTATAACAAGACAAACTAACGCTAAACTATATTACATAAGGACTTTCCCTTTTAAGTTAAATCTATCAAGCATTATATATGAGCTGTTAGCACTTTGAATAGTCCTATTGGGCGTCTTTAGTTTATTGTTTGACCACCAAGAAGATGCAAAGTTAAGCTTCAACTACAGATCTTTTGCTCGTTCTTTTGAAGGTCTCGAGTTTGAAACCTATGAGTGAACTCAATTGTAAAATCACTTGTTGCTTTCAAGTCCAAGATTTGGGATGGACACGGGTACGTCGAGGTACAGTGGAGCGAAGCCATGATTCTTGGTTATCAAAATCAAACTATAGATCTTTTGCTTTGCTTTTTTTTCCTTTATTTATTAAGAAATTTGATTCTACGCTCTACATTATTAACAAATAGTGAATATAACACTGCCATTAGTCAATGAAATTAAATTGCAAGGTAGAATCTCCATCCAACTCAGAAAATCCTGCTTTCCTTCAACTAAAGTTATAAACGTAAACATCAAAAATTGAATAATAGTGCGCAGATTGGAGAGAAGCAATTTGCATTTATCATATATTTAAGAGCATAGTCAAGGGGAATAATTAGGACAGACAGAATACTGAAAACATAAAATATGGATTATAATATCTTCATTGTCAAACTTTTCAACCACCATAGATGAATTAATTGGCAAGATGAGAGTCTCTTTAGCTGAAAATTAAAAAAAAAAAATACACCATGAATTAGGAACTGGTCTTACTTCTGGAAGCCAACGTTCCCTTTTGCAAATAAGAAACTTCCAAAGACAGAGATGAGTACGGTTGATTTCATAGAAGAAAAAGTCTTAAGTTCTGATAAAATGACCGAAATTCGTCATCGGGGCGTAGTTCTTTGAGCAATCTTCTTAGTAGTATGATAAAACGCATTCATTCACATCTGACGCTAGGTCATTACCTTTCATCGCCGATTAGACAATCACGCTGTTCAGAGCTTCTTCGATTCGTGGAACTTGGAAGAAAGACCCGTTGCTAACTAAGGAATAATTGAGGAAAGAAGAATGGCCTGGCTCGAAGTCCATGTCATCTTCCATGATTCACTACTTGGATGGATGACAATTCAACTCGAATCTCCATATTCATACAATATTTGTCCATTTTGAGTAAATAATTCTTGTGGCTTTGATATTATCTATGATCTTTTGCTTTTCTTGTCAGAAATACTCATCTTGTAGCAATTTGTCTCAAATTAGTAAGATTAGAATTTTTCAACACATTTATAAGATAAGGTGGATTACTCCTCTTATAATTAATTGGTTTTGGGATGGATGCAATATGTTATCATAACTCCAGGTTATTAACCCAAAAATTTCGAGCACCCTACCCAAGCGAGTGTTACAGATACTCATCTTCTGTCATCGCATCCCGAACATCTTATCTTTCTCATTCACCTTAATCACACCTCAAAGCTGTTGTAATCAAAATTTCTGAGCAAGGAAAAGACTCTTCAATCCTCAATGGAATGTTCATAGGAGTCATTCTTGAGGAACCAAGTTGAAAAAGCCTCATAAAGTTAGGAGACAAATCTGATGAGTGAGAACTATGGCTTCTCATACTGTGAGAATCTGGAAGAATGCAAGGTTTTTAAATTCTATTTTTTTAAATTATAAGGGTTATTGTAGGACTCTCCATCCCCTGCCTGACCATTTTGAGAAACTTATAATTAATAGCATGTACCCAAATTAGAAATGTGAAATTGGAATATGTGAACTCTTGATTTAAGTATATACAGTTGTATCAATTGATCTATTATTCTTGTTGGCGTTAAATTCTCATATTCCACATACGATTAAGCACTTCAAAGTGGTGGGTCATACAATTTTTTTTCTTTCTATATTTTATACAGACCCTTTCTCCAAAGTTGCCTCAGACCCCATTTACAACCACTCTTCATAGAGATGTTTTTTCTTTGACTTGTTCCAAAAATTCCACCATTTAACTCAACAAAAGATTTAATAAACCATCAATTAAATTTGGCAAGACTCGAACGCTGGTCTTTCTGCTCTGATATTAAGTTGAATTATATTAAACTATATAAACTAAAAACGATAGGTTTAGATAAATTTAGTTATATGAACGAACAACATTACACTACCTCTTACTCTGCACATTCAAAGAAGCATTCTGCATTCATGTCTACTCTACAACATAATCAATCATTGATGTAAAATCGACCTGCAGAACAAATCAAATAATAATTTTGAAAAGTTCTTCACACGTGAAGACTATTATTTGACGTTAGGAAGATGACACATTCAAATTAACAATATGGTCAATCCCTTTGAAAAATGTGTCTCATTTCTCTATATAATAATATTTATCAACTCATCATCCTCATTTATTCTTTGTTGAGCTACCCCAAAATTTCAACAAAAAAAAAAAAAAGAAAGAAACCATGTTTTGTTTCCTTCCCCAGACAGCTTCATTTTTGCCTTTAACTTTACTATTCTTGATTTCCATCTCTGGATTCATAGTCCCTTCTCGTAGCCAACGTTACCTTAACTGCTCCGGACCCAACACGGCTCGCCACTCTGACATCGAGTTCCTATTAAATTCCCTAACCTCTAAAGCTTCCTCCAACACTTTCTTCACCGAGACATCTAACGGAATCCACGGCCTCTTCCTCTGCCGCGGGGATAGTTCGAACGAGGTTTGTCGTGACTGCATCGAAGGTGCAAGTCAACGAATCAAATTCACGTGCACGTCGGAAGCAAGTGGCACCATAAGCTTTGATGAATGTATGTTGAGATACTCAGTTGACAGTTTCTTTGGGGTGTTAGAGACAGTTCCAAAAGTACTGTTATTCGGAAGCGCGAACGAAACTAGTTTTGAAGATCGCGATCACGTCGATCTCGCATTGATTTCCAACTTAGTAAGAGATGCTGCAAATTCAGATTTGATGTTCAAGGGAGGTGAGGTAAATGTGGTGGGGTTGGATCAAAGATTTGGGTTTGCACAGTGTACAAGAGATATCATCAAGAGTGATTGTGAAGCCTGTTTGACAAATTTGGTGGATTTCGCAAAAGGTTGTTGCCTAAGACAAAAAATGTGGCGAGTTTTATCCCCCAGTTGTAATTTGAGAGTTGATTATTCTCCGTTTTTCGGAACACCGGGGAATCAATCCTTGCCTATAGATGATGAAGGTGAGGTAACCTGAAATTCTTTTAAGTTTTCTTGACAGTTTTTAATTGTCAAGGATTTTGATCTAATCATAAAATGGAATGTGCAGGAGGGAGCAGAACAAGGATTATAGTCATCAGCATAACAACATTTGCAGGAGCAGCAATTCTGCTCGGCCTTTTGTATGGTTTACGTTCGTGGAGAAACAAACAGGGTAAGAATTAGAGATGTCTATTTTTTCAATCAAGACGGGTCCCGTAGGCAAGGGCGGACCTATTATGGGACTAGCCCTAAAAAATTTGAAGTTAAAGTCGTAATGTAGTTCGGAGTTTATAAATATATATAAATACTGTATACATAGGCAATAATTTACATTAAATTTAGATCATACACTATAGCTCACCGGTCTTTGGCCCCCCAATGTTAGAAACCGTCCAGATTCGAACCCGGGATAGGAACAGGGAATGTATTTCCATCCCTGATTTCTTGTTCTCTAAAATTTAGTGAATTGAATTTAGGTCAAAAAAGTTCGTAAAAATTTTGGGAATAAGAAAAACAAAAGAAAAATAATTCCTCGCGGGGAACTTGATCTCGTGCTTTCCCCGCAGAGAATCCCTGTCCCATGCCGTGCAAAATTTAACAGTAAATTTTGTAGGGATGAAGATTAAAATGGGTAACAGGAATGGAGACGGCAAAACCATCTCCGCCTCCATCTCATGGACATCTCTAGTAAGAATGCTAAATTCCTTATATAAACAACTACAATTTGCAGTAGGATTTTGATTAATGTTGCATAAACAGAAATATGATACTTTTTTCTTTTCTTTTTTTTAATTTCAGTGAGGGATAGAAGTGATGAGCTTCCTTTGCAAAACCGGGCAGATCAACAATCGGTATACTCGATGAGACAATATTTGGATACAACAGATCAAGAAAATGATGGAGATATGTATTACTTCAGTTTTAGTAGTTTAAAGGCTGCTACAAATGACTTTTCAGATGCTAATAAACTTGGAGAAGGAGGATTTGGTCCCGTTTACAAGGTTAATGAATCACAAACTTCTTTTTTTTTCCTTCTAACAAGATAACAATATCAGCAAAATCAACTATATAATAACAACTATATAACAATATGTTCATTTATTGGAATTCAGGGAAAGCTGATGAATGAAGAGGAAGTAGCAGTGAAAAGATTATCAGCAAAATCAAGTCAAGGAAATGAAGAGTTCAAGAATGAAGCAAAGGTTATTTGGAAGCTTCAACATAAGAATTTGGTTAGGCTTTTGGGATGTTGTGTTGAAGGAGAAGAAAAGCTTTTGGTGTATGAGTACATGGCAAATACTAGTCTTGATGCTTTCTTGTTTGGTAAGCCTCTTTCTCTCATATAATTTCTTCTTCTTTTTTTAACATCATGGAAAGTAAGAACCAATGGTTCCATTGCTTCTATTAATCTTATTGCAATAGCAGATCCATTGAAGTGCGAACAACTCGACTGGGTCAAGCGCGGAAACATCGTCAACGGGATTGCTAGAGGAATTCTCTACCTTCATGAAGATTCTCGACTCAAAATCATTCATAGAGATTTGAAAGCAAGCAATGTATTGTTAGATGAAGAGATGAATCCAAAAATATCAGACTTTGGAACTGCTAGGATATTTGGAGGCAAGCAAGTTGATGCCAGCACCAATAGAATAGTTGGAACATAGTAAGTCATATAAGTTTTTTTTTTTTTTTGATATCCATGAGTGTCTAGGTCAGTTTATGCACACCTCGATTATTCTCGCAGAATATATCCAATAAAATTTGAATGTCAAATAAACTCGTAAGAAATAGTTTTCCAAATACAAGATAAACCAAGTTTTAGAAGAACGTTGACCTCCCCAAACCAATAACCAAAATATTGCACTCTTTCTCCTCTCCACACATCTGTTCATAACTCAACCACTCTAATGAACTCTTAACTAATTGTACATCTACCCTTATGTTATTCATGTTTTCTCTAAGGGCTAATCTATAATCTCTTAAGTCTCCGAGATTTTCTTTGACCAGTAGACCAACTCGTGAATGTCTATATAATTGCACATAAGTTAGAAGTAGAAAAGATAACTAGTACTAGTAAAATCATCTCCACTAATATGAGAAGTTTTGGCCAGAATTCGTCTTGCGGATATTTATTTTACAGTTAACATCGTGCTAATAATACTTTATATGAATCCTACAGTGGTTATATGGCACCAGAATACGCAATGGAAGGACTATTTTCAGTTAAATCAGACGTATATAGTTTTGGAGTTCTTATTCTAGAAGTTGTCAGTGGGAGGAAGAACATTGGTTTTATGAACATGGACAGAGCACAAAACCTTCTATCATATGTAAGCTTCGGTTTCTTTACTAAACATCAATTTTTCTTTTTTTGATGACCCGGGAATTTGGAGTAAAGGTTCGCTCCTTTAAATTCGGGGCAACCACACCCATCCTTAAGTTAGGCACCGGGAGACAACGTAAGAGGTGGATGCAAAATTTGAGGTGGCCTGGAAAAGAGAAAAACTTGCATACACATCGGAACTTCTGACCTATGTGGCAAATCTAGAACCCCACAAATTCTTCTTATAAACAAAAAAGGAAAAAAAAAATTGTTTGTGTGGCACCAAAGATGCCACATATCTAAAATGTTGGACTCAATGTGTAGGTAAGTTTTTCTTTTTGGAAAATTAACCCCATAGCAGCCTCGAACTTGGGACCTCAAAGGGAGCATACGGTTAAGACACGGATAATCTTAGCATACACAAGAAAACTAAGATAAGAGTAGATAACTGACACAATAATAATAGAACACAACAAGAACACTACATTAAAATAATACGATTACAATACCATATCATAGCCTTTTGAGAAGGTCAAGTCTCTCCCAGATCTTCTCCAATACATTACCAAAATATTTTCTCCTTCACAAAGGGACCCTAGCTTCTTTGTTTAACCAAAACCCTTCGGTACTAATTATTAATATGCTCTTATACATAAAACACTAATATCCCTTAAAAACTATTACTTCCTAATGGTCTAAAAAACACCCTCAAGACCGGGACGCTCAACCACTACGTTAGGGGACAAACATGAATATCAAAATTCACCTCTCTATTTTGTTTAACAAAATAACAAATTGAACAGGCATGGGAGCTATGGAGTGAAGGCAGAGAAGAAGAAATGATAGACAACAACTTAGCTGGTGATTGCTCAGTGAATGAGGCTGTAAAATGGATCCATATTGGGTTGTTGTGTGTACAAGAAGATCCTAATATCAGACCCACCATGTCAATGGTTGTTCTAATGCTCGGAGGCCAATCGACACAGCTTCCTCGGCCATCAAAACCGCCATTTCTTTCCGGTCGAGGGTCTCTAATGAGAAATCAATATTCAAGCACTGGAACAGGAACATGGTTTCACACTACAGATCAGTCGTCCACCAGTTCTTCTATCTAGCCCAACCATTTTGTAAATTGTTTTTGTTTGATTTCTTAGTTCAACATGGTTGCACACTTCTCTCCATCCATCTACTTTTTCTTTATATGTTGAGCATTAATACGAACATATTCAACGCTTTGATTTGAGATATTATGCAATTCAGTTTTCGAACCAACGATACGCATTCGACTGTATGAGGGTAAAATGCTGCTTCAATTCTGCACAAACCTCCTAAGATATTTTACCGCCAACAAAGTGCAGTTTGCGTTAAGGTAGCATCGATGAAAGTAATCAAGACATGATCATCTTCGTACTATTTCTCTAACTCAGAATTCTCATGAGTATATAAATCATAAGTTGCAAACAACCGAGAAGAAGAAAATCTTCACTATGATGACGACTAAATGGAGCAGAGAACACACCATCAACAAATGGATAGATCTCATGCAGAGATATGCCTTGAACTATGATATGATAATTACTTAGTAGGGAGTCCGAGACATAGAGCGTAGATCTCGTAATTGAGTTTATATACTTGTATCTAAGTTTTTATGTTATTGGACCAATTATTGTAATAGAGTTTCGTGGGACTGCACTATATAAACTTTTTATAAAAACTTAGTCCATTTTTTATCAACATTCCTATATTCGTTCTCTTTTAACAAAACCATTCTCCTCTTTGCTCGTGGATATAGCTAGCTAACACATCATCAGTGAACAATGTAAATTTGTGTTTTATTTATTTATTATGGTTTATGATCGAAGAAATATGAAAAATACCCTAAGACAAAGAGTTAGTCGAATAAAGCTTGTTGAGTATCTTATTATTCCACATTGGAAAAGTGTTGAGTCCTTCAAGTATTTATAAGATAAGATGAGTTACTCTTCTCATTGTCAATTGGTTTTGAAATGTATACTTACACTTTCTAATATGGTATCAGAGTCCATAAACCCGAACGGGTATTCGGTCTAATAAAATATGGAAAATTACCCCCATAGAAACTTTTCATTCATCTATTTTAATTATAGCATTTTTTTTAAAAATAATTCATATATAGCAGATTTTCATTCGTTTTTCAAAAATTCCAATTTTACCCCTCCTTTCAGCAAATTGATCGAAGACGGTTAGTGAGCTGATTGAACCTATCATTGAACTGATTGAATTTATCAATTGAAGTACTGATTGAAGCAAGGTATTTTAGTCAATTTACATAAACGACCAATTTTTCTGCTATATAGGAATTATTTTCAGAAAAATTTGCTACCGA
This sequence comes from Cyclanthera cordifolia, assembly GCA_037832605.1. NCBI lineage: Eukaryota > Viridiplantae > Streptophyta > Magnoliopsida > Cucurbitales > Cucurbitaceae > Cyclanthera > Cyclanthera cordifolia. Next base: position 14,535 of record JBBMEG010018173.1, on the reverse strand, counting down.
AAACCCCGAAAATCGAAAAAAGAAGAGACATGAAGAGGATAGAGAAAGATGTCTCTCATACGATAAAAAAATTTAAATCTTTATTATGTAATCCTATACAATACTATTAAAGACACAAAAGCCAACTTACAGAGTCTGACCAATGATTACACAACAAAAAAACCAAAAGAGAGATTACAATAACAATAATTTGAAAAAAATAACTGAATCATATAACTGACAATTCATCCATCAGAATGGAGGCAGAGGTTGTTGTGTCTGATTAAAGAAAGGGAAAGTCTCAATCCTCAAATAACAATTAGGGGCACAAACTTGAGACACCACTTGCTGATCAAGACTCATGTTCAACAAACTCGTCAAACACAAATGACAACCATTGCTATTAACATCTCTAGTACACTGTGCTAATCCATATCTCGGATTCCCCGAATCCCGAACAACCGCCTTGAACAACAGCTCTTCCCTCGAAGCATCCGATATCAACCGGCGCGCCCAAGCGACGACATCCGCGGTTTCGGCAGGGGAAGTTAGCTCAAGGCTATACCTTGTCAAAAATGCAGACATTTGGAGGGTACCAAAGAAGTGTTGATTAGAGTATCTCAACATGCATTTTTCAAACCATGTGATCGCGTTTGTTCGAGAAGGGCAATCAAGTTGGAGCTGTTGACGTGCATTTGTGATGCAGGCACTACACTCTTCATTAGACACGTCTTCTCGGCAGAGGAATAGGCCATGGATTTCATTAGAGGTTTGGTTGTAGAATTTTGTGGTGGAAGATTTAGAGGACAGAGAAGTCAATAGGGAATTGACGTTGAAATCCAGATTGGCGGTGTCGTTTGTGGGAGCTGGACAGGTGTAACCCAGTAATTGGCCGTGAGATGGGATTGTGAATACAGAGATTGAAATTAGTAGGAGTAATTTGAAATTAATCATGGCTATGGTTTTTGAAAAATAACAGAAATTTTGAAATTAATTGCTGGAAATGAGATTATGAATGTTACTATTTATAAGTATTGAAGGTTATAACTTATGTTTCACGGCATTGGAATTGTTCCACTCGTTTTTGAATTCTTCATTGTTTTTGAATTTTTTTTTTTTATTAAATTAATACGAAATGGAAAAATTCTGCTCACAGCCCCACGAAATGGAAAATTTCTGCTCACAGTCCCTAAGAAACACGTTTTCTATTTTGGTAGATTTTTCAATATGGTGGTTACAATAATTTTTTTTTTAATCATTTTTCTCGAATAGCAGCGGCCAACATCAACACAAAAGCAGCGGTTCGTTATTATTTTTGTTGCTTTCATTATGAGTAGCTAAATTTTCATTTTCTGATTTAGTATGTAGTTTCAATTATGATTTTGGAAGATTTTTGCCCGAATGGATTTGTTTCCATTCAAAAAATTAATTGTTTTAGTTCTCATTCTTAATGATTAATTGTTGATAAATTAAATTCACGACTCATTAATTGATTCCGGTTAGTGATATGTAAAGCAAAGGGTTCGCTTATGTGTATAATCGTGGTTGTTCTAAATTATACAGCTTGCCTAA
>JBBMEG010018173.1:0-12884 GCA_037832605.1 Cyclanthera cordifolia | reverse complement strand
ATTTAGAATTTTGTCCAAACATCAAAATCTCATTTTTGTTTGTTTTTAACGTTGAGAAAATAATTTATAGTTCTTTTGGGATTTGACCGGGTTCCACCATTTCTACGGTTACATTTATAAAATCAATAATTTATTTTGACGGGTTTCGACAACCCGACCGCTTATTGTTAAAAGTATTCGTTGATCGAAAAAGCTTATCGTAGGCTAATTTGCGATTCCTCATTCGGAAGAACTAATCTGATTCCTTATCAAGTAGAAGATTCATTGTGTGTGTGTGTGTTTTTTTTGAGTCAAAAAAAGTTGTTGTTGACCGAAAAACATTGCCGTTAAACCCTTCATCGTTGGGATCTTCATTTTCCAATAATATTACAAGAAAATCAACAAAATTGAATTGAACCAAATCAATCATAGTAACATTTTACCTCATCCAGTCGAATGTCGTGTGGTTAGAAAACTGAATTATAGAATATCTCAAAGCGAAGTGATGAACCTGTTGACATTTATGTTCAACATATTAAGAAAATGTTGTTAATATGTATGCGTCTATGATTGACTCGAAAGATCTGGTCAAATATGCTACTAATGGTCTTCCATCTTTCAATGTTATGAAAGCTTCTTTTCATACACATTCTTAGAAGCTTGTATGATCGACGAAGTACTCCATATTTTGCTGAAAGCATAAGAAGCGGCTCGTGATCAACAATTCTAGATTTTTAGAATTCAACCCGTAATACTGGTGTTGAATTAGATTTAACACAAAATAATGAAATCACTGCGCCACCAACCTTTTCGGTCTCTAAACCTTTTAGTCTCTAACCCATTCATAATCCCCTTTAAGACCCAAAAACTCATAACACGAGACAAGTATGCAATCCAACATTTTCAAACCAAACATGCCTTTGATTTTTTAAATAAAATGTAAAAACTATATAATAAGACAAGGAAACTCATATATAGACTCAGGGACTGTGATGTACAAAATTGGCTTCAATAGATACAAAGAGCGAAGATAAATGACAAAACAAAATAATAAAAAAAAAAAAAAAAAGAAGAAAAGGACTTTGGTCTACGTGAGACCCCTATTTAGGAGAAAATTTTGAGATATTAATATTTTATGTATAAGGGTAAGATAGTAATTTAGATATTAGTGTTGGTGCTTAAATAGAGAAGTGAGCTCTTTGATAAGGGTACGAAAATGTATGTTTTGGTATAGTCTTTGAAGGAGACTTTGGAGAGTCCTAGCCCTCTCGAACGATTACAGGGTTGTAACGTCCGTTATTATCTTAAAATATTGTTCTTGTTTGTTATCATTCTCGGTGTTCTTTATCTCGTTTTGGTTAAGACAATCGGTGTCTTAACAAGTGGTATCAGAGCAAGTTCTTTCCATGGGGTACAATGAAGACGTGTTGGAGCTACAAACAACTATGACTAAAGAACGAGAAACATGAGATGAAATGTGTCAAATCCTCAAGGCCATACGAGAAAATTTGAAGGAACTACCAGTAAGTTTGAAGGAAATACGAGTAAGTTTGCAAAACTCTGAGAAAAATGAGATGGATAAAAACAAAGAAGTCAAAGTGGGAAATGAGGCAAAAGTAAAAAATGGAATAGTCATGGATGAATGTGCTGCTATAAAGCTTCATGCACCAAAGACTTGGAAGAAAATGTTCATCCCCAATAAAGTATTTTCGGTAAGGAGAAAAAGAGTTGGCCACCATCACATTTCGATCGATGAAAAATTCATAAAGAAGAAGATGAAGAAGAAGTAGTCAATGAGAGAAAAAGCAAAGAGCACACATCGACGGTCATATACTCGAAAGGGGAGATTCGGTATCCGAGCAAAACTTTGGAGCTTGAATCTTCAAACAAAAGAAAGAAATAATGGAAGAAGATTCATGTTGTGAAAGAGAAGGAAATCTTGAGAAGGAAGAAGAAGAAGAAAAAAAAAAAAGGTTGTTGTTGTTTGGTAGAGAAGAAGAAGAAGAAAAAAGAATAAAAAAAAAAAAAAGTCGTTGTTGTTGTTTGGTAGAGAAGAGAAGAAAAAGAGAAAAAAAAATGGGGTTTACTTAAAAGATGAGTAAAAAGAAGGGAAAAAAAGACTTTTTCAAATATGAGAAAAGAGACTTTGATTTGATTGAAGATTTGACATTTTGTGGATGATGATTTTTGATGGGACAAGACATTTATATTTTGTAAGAATAGGTAGGTTTTTGGGGGGTTTTGATTGATTTGAACAAAAAAAAAAGGTGGTATTATTATTATTATTATTTTGTAAAAAAAAAAAAAAAAAAAAAAAAAATCATTAGTTAGACTATGGGGAATTAGTCAATTGTTGTAATGTGTTGTAGAACCCACACTTTGGGGACAAGGTGTGTTTGTGAATGGAGATTTGTGAGATCCCTAGTTAGGAGAAATTTTTGGGATATTAATATTTTATGTATAATGATAAGATAGTAATTTAGCTATTAGTGTTGGTGCTTAAATAGAAAAGCGAGTTCTTGGAAAAGGGTATGAAAATGTATGTTTTGGTATAGTCTTTGAAGGAGACTTTGGAGAGTTCTAGCCTCTCGAACGGCTACGGGGTTGTAACGTCCATTATTATCTTAATATATTGTTCTTGTTTGTTATTATTGTGAGTGTTCTTTGTCTCGTTTTGGTTAAGACAAAGGGTGTCTTGACAGTCTATTTTCTGGAAACTTTAAATTTGCAGAAAATTCCAAATTTGGAAATTTCCGGCTGCTCCCTGTTAGCCTCTTACGTTAGAAGAAAAATCTCTGATTTACTCATCTAATGGAATACTGATGGCAGAATCTTTCATTCATTCTTACGTAATTACAAAATGATTGAAGCCAAATTTTGGCATCTAAATATAAAAACGGTCACAAAATTTGTGGTTGGAATCGTCCAACACCTATATACTCAAAAAAACAAAACAAACATAATGATTGAAAACAATATAGAATCAAAGAACGAGTACTGGAGCAAGACCAATAAGTTGGAAGTCTTCGTAGCAGACTTTTCAACGAGGCCCCGCCATCATAACTTTGAACATAATAAATATGAAGATGCTAATATCTTTTCCTGTAAATGACCATGTCCAACCAATTCATACTGTTTAAGCAAATCGCACATCTTACAATCGTCGGGTAGATTTGTTGTTTGAGCCTCCCAGAAAATCGAAACCATGAATGATTTCATTCCTCAAACAGCTTCTTTATTGGCTGTATCTTTACTACAGCTGATTTCAATCTCTGTGTTCATAATCCCTTCTCGTGGCCAAGGAATGTACGCCTGCAGCAATGTCCCCTCCAATCGGAATTCTAGCATCAATTACCTATTAGATTCGTTGTCGTCTTATGCTTCTAACGAAACTTTCTACAACCAGAGTTCTAATGGAATCTATGGACTCTTCCTCTGCCGAGGGGATGTTTCTATCCAACGGTGTCATAGCTGCATCATGGATGCAAGTTCACGAATCAGAGTTACATGCACTTGGCAAACAAGCGCTGTCCTATGGTTTGACGAATGCATGTTGAGATATTCTGTCGATAACTTCATTGGGACCATGGTGATGGATCCACTAATGCTAATGTGGAATGCTGATAATAAAACCAATCAAGACGATCTTGGCACCGATGCTCGTGCTATTCTGTATGACACTATAGCAAAAGCTAAGGACGGAAATTTGATGTTCAATGCAAGTAATCAGAATTATACGGGCGATTATACATATTATGCATTGGCACAGTGTACAAGAGATATCAGCAAGCGTGACTGTAACAGATGTTTGAATGATTTGGTGAATTATTCGGAGAAATGTTGCAACCAGCATAAAGGGTGGCGACTTTTAAACCCAAATTGTAATTTACGGTTCGAGGAGTACCTTTTCTATATACCAGATGTTCGCCCTCCATCCTTGCCTGTTCGACCTCCATCCTTGCCTCCCGTGCTGCCTCCTGATGAAGGTGAAAACAACACTCTTTTGCTTGTTTTTTTTTAAATTTTCCTGTCACCAATTTCTAAAAAGTTAAGATTAATGATAAAAAAAATACAGGAGGAAACATAACAAGAATCATTGTCATCAGTGTATCAACTGTTGCAGCTGTGACAGTTCTGCTAGCCCTATTGTATTGCTTATTTTGCAGGACAAACAAAAGGCAGGGTAAGAAGATTAAAACCTCTTACAAATCAGCACACTAATTAAAACTTAATGATTACTTAACAAACAAATGTGGTGATGCATTCAGAGCAAGATAGAAGTGAAGAGCTTCCTTTGCGAAATTCACACGCTCGAGATTCGATTCACTTGGTGAGGCAGCATTTTGATGCAACAAACCAAGAAAGTGATGAAGATATGCATTTCTTCGAATTTAGTACTTTAAAGACTGCTACAAACAACTTTGCAGATGCTAATAGACTTGGAGAAGGGGGGTTTGGTCCAGTTTACAAGGTTAATAAACCCAATATTTTTATATGTGATAATTTATTCTGTGAGTAAATTATAAATTTCATTTCTATGATTTGAAGAAAGTTAGAGTTTAGTTAGTCTCTATGATTTAAAAATCTAGATTATAGTCCCTAGGTTTGGAGAAATCTACCGTTTAATCTCTAAAAAATAGTCTATGTCATTCGTAATTATTGGTGAATAAAATATGTAAAAGTTAGTTACTTTTGTGTTTAATGATGAGATAAGTAAATGATCGAACAAAAAACGCATCGTGCATACATCAAAAGTTACAATTACGTACTTAATTCGCCTACGACTTACGAATAACATGGATTATTTTTTAGGTTTTATCAAACCATAGAGACTAAATTCTATTTTTTCAAACCATACGAATTAAATTCTATATTTCTTCAAACTATAGGCACTAAATTGTAGATTTCTCCAAACCAATAGGAACTTAAGTCTAGATTTTTAAATCACAAGGACTAAACTTTGACTTTCTTCAAAGCATAGGGACTAAATTTATAATTTACACTTTCTTATTATCGTATGTAAGGCGATGTGATTAGATTTCCTATGCAACAATGTGTTAATTTATTATACCTAAACTAAATCCAGGGAAAGCTGTTGGAAGGTCAAGAAATAGCAGTGAAGAGACTATCAGCAAAATCAAGTCAAGGACATGAAGAGTTCAAGAATGAAGCAAAGGTCATCTGGAAGCTTCAACATAAGAATTTGGTCAAGCTCTTGGGATGTTGTGTTGAAGGAGAAGAAAAACTTTTGGTGTATGAGTATATGGAAAATACCAGTCTTGATGCTTTCTTGTTTGGTTAGCCTCTTTCTCTCATACTCCATTCTCTAACCCCCAAGGAAAGGAAGAATCCAAATTATGTGTTTTTTCTTGTCTCCAAGGAATGGCGTTGTGGTTGAAGGCTTGGGCTTTGAAGGTGTGCTCCTCTCAAGGTTCTAGGTTCAAGACCCACCTATAACATTAATTTGTTAACACCTCATGTGCCTCCATTCCTTTGATGTCTCCGGTGCCTGACTTAGAGACATACATGATTACCCTGGTTATAGAGTGAACCGAAGCTTTGATTTTTCAGTTTAAAAAAAAGTATTTTATCTTAATCTAATTGCAAGCGCAGATCCATTGAAGTGCCAACAACTTGACTGGCTGAAGCGCAAAAACATCGTCAACGGGATAGCAAGAGGAATTCTCTACCTTCATGAAGATTCTCGACTCAAAATCATCCATAGAGATTTGAAAGCAAGCAATGTATTGTTAGACGAGGAGATGAATTCAAAAATATCAGACTTTGGAACTGCTAGGATATTTGGAGGCAAGCAAATTGACGCCAGCACCAATAGAATAGTTGGAACATAGTAAGTTCATATAAGTAATCTATTCAACCATACTTTATCATACTAGGAATGTATATATAATTGCACATAAGAGAAAAGTATAAAATATCCCAAGTATAAGTAGAAATATCCTCATTATTATGTGATGATTTAGGTAGAGTCCAAAAGTAAAAATCAAGTAAATTAGGCTAAAACTGATTGATTTTACCTTGTCTTTCACATCTAATGTTCATGGTTGTAACTGTTCATCTTATAGCGGTTATATGGCACCAGAATATGCTATGGAGGGAGTATTCTCGATGAAATCTGATGTATACAGTTTTGGAGTACTTATCCTAGAAGTGGTCAGTGGGAGAAAAAACATCAGTTTTCTGTATATGGACAAAACACATAACCTTCTGTCATATGTATGTTTCTGTTCTTTATCAAACAATCAACTTCACAATTTTGAGATGGTTGTTTAACAACATAATAATTGAACAGGCATGGGAGCTATGGAGTGAAGGTAAAGCAGAAGAAATGATAGACAAAAACTTGGTTGAAGATTTTCCTTTGAGTGAGGCTATTAGATGGATTCACATTGGGTTGTTGTGTGTTCAAGAGGATCCTAACAACAGACCCACCATGTCGATTGTTGTTTTTATGCTTGTAAGCCAGTCGATTCAGCTTCCTCAGCCATCAAAACCTCCAATTCTTACTGGTCAACGGGTTCCCCTTGTTTATCAATATTCAACCACTGAAACAGGGTCACAGTTACAAACCACAGACCAGTCCACCACCACTGCTTCTATCTAGCCATAGCATTCAGTTCTTATGTATTATGTTCAGATTACTGTTTTTTTTATTATTATCATAGATATTCGTACGTAGGAATATTTTAGTCTTTAGGGTTTTGATTTGGTCCATGCTCTTATGGTTTGACTGTATCTTCCAAAAGCATTTAATCTTTTAAATGTAATTTCTCTCTTGTTGGCAAACAATTTGTTATATACATTTAGAAACTTTTAGGTTATCAATTAGAATTATGGCATTTTTTTAAAAAACTAATTCCTTTATAGCAGATTTTAGGTGGTTGTTTTTTTTTTTTAATCCTCATTATGCCTTCTTCTCTTCCATCCTCCCACCACCTTTCTTCTTCATGAGCAAACCCATCGCTGGAACACGTTTTTTGGCTTAGAATCGTTTTCTTCAATCCAAATATGTCATCTTTGGGACTTAAGTTCTCATTTTTTGAAGGTTACCAGTTAAACTATTAATTGAAGGCTATCAGCGAACTGATTGAACGCTATCGATGAATTGATTGAGCTATCAGCTGAACTGATCGAAGATTATCAGCGAATTGATAAAAATGGGATTGATAAACTTTTTAGTCAAAATGGTAGAATTTGAATTGATAGACTCCGGGCCAAAATGATAAAAATGAGACTAATAAACTAAAGGCCAAAATAATAGAAATTAGATTAATACACGTGTGAGTTTTTTAAACTTTCTGCCTCCACTTTTGTGCTATATATGTAAGTACTTTTAAAATGTGCTATGAATAGTATTTCTTTTGTTTTTTTAGGGTAAATTATATATTTAGTTCCTATGGTTTGAAAAAAGTTAAAGTTTAGTCCATATGGTTTAAAAATCTAAAATTTAGTCCTTATAATTTGGAGAAATAGAGAATTTAGTTCATATGGTTGAAGAAACAGAAAATAGTCCCTATGGTTTGATAAAACCTAAAAAATAGTCTATATTTGTAAATCGTAGGTGAATTAAGTAAGATATAATGGATGAATCATGTATTTTTTGTCCAATCAATTACTTATCTCACACTCTCATCATTAAACACAAAAATAACTAACTTCTACTTATTTTATTCACAAACAATTACAAACCGACTATTTTTTAGATTTTATTAAACTTTAGGGACTAAATTCTAATTTTTCAAACCATAGCGACTAAATTGTAGATTTCTTTAAACCATAGGGCCTAAAATCAAGATTTTTAAACTATAAAAACTAAACTTTAACTTTCTTCAAATCATTTGATTAAATTTATAATTTACCCTTTTTTTTTATTATACATGTCAAGTCCCCAAATATAAATGGGAGAAATTGAGAGGTTAAAATAATATTTTAAAAACCATATACATATATATACATATATAGATATAGATATAGGGAAGGATTCAAACCAATGTTACAGTCTAATGCCACAAGTATTCTGAAGTTGCTCCGTCCTTGTCCACACGACTCTTACCGCTGCCGGCGCAGCAATATTTTCCAACCTACGATGTGATAATCTGACCAAGTCAATGTGAAAGATCAAAGTTCATTAAAATGGCTTCAAGAAAATCATTACATGTTAATAAAAGAGGGGACCGCTAGTGCTAATTTTCTGAGTGCTTGTTGAGTTCAACACTACCTTCTCTGATCACAAAGCTTCATCTTCTTCTCTGCTTGGAGAAACCAGTCGGAGCATGTGAATTGGTAAAAACCAAACGTTTCTTCATCTTGACTAGTGACACATACTTGCTTTCTTGGAATATTCAATGTATTCATCTAACTTCTAAGAAGTCAAATTTGTATCAAACCCAACAGGACACCAAGAAATAAATGCTGAAAACAATATCAAAACAAATTGCTCCGAACGTTTTCCTCTGATATTTCAATCATCTGCTTTATCTCTGCCAAGTGAAATCCATCTCTTAATCTGCTACCCCAAAATCAAAATCATGCTCTGTTTCTTTAAAAACAGAGCTTTGCCAATTTCGTTGCTTTTTCTAATCTCAATCATTGGATTCAGCCGCTCCCATCATTTTGAACCAAGCTATAGATTCCACGTCTGTTCAGCAACCAACTCTAATCTGGGTTCGAATCTCATAGGCCTATTGAATTCCCTATCCGAAGATTCCACTGACACGTTCTACAACAGAACCACCAATGGAATGTACGGCCTCGTCCTCTGTCGAGGAGATATTCCAAGCGATGACTGTCACAGTTGTGCCAGTGCTGCAAGCAACAATATAAGAAATCTATGTCCTTCAAGAGTAAACGCCACAATATGGTATGATGAGTGCATGCTAAGATACTCAGACAAGAACTTTTTGGGGATTATAGAGATTTCGCCCAGGTTCGTCATGGGCGATTCTGGGAACCAGACATCGCACGATGATCGGAACATTGATGGGCTTGCTCTATTGACTGAGATGGCGAATGAAGCTGCAAGGTTAGAGATGATGTTTAAGGCAAACAAGTTGGATGAGGGTGGGACACGCCATGGATTGGTTCAGTGCACAAGGGATCTAAACAGTAGCGAGTGTAGTACATGTTTAATGGCTCTGTTGGAGGAGGTGAGACAGTTTTATAAAAACAGAGTAGGATGGAGAGTTTTGGCTCCAAGTTGTAGCATAAGGTATGAGCAGTATAGTTTCTATCAGCAACCAGCTTCGTCTCAGGCTCAAGGTTGATTTAAATGCAACTTTTTTGAAGTGGTTTATTTCTAGTTATGCCATGTGTTGGGATTTGAATATAGTTTCAGAACGAATACAAGTTAGTTTTTTTTTTTTTTAAACCTTGAAAGTAAGGTAACCATTCTATTGGCATGAGACAATTTTAAAGTATGAATGAACATAAGACTTAGAACGAGTGTTGACACGGACAAAATCATAGTTTTCGTGGCATGACTGAATATGAACAATATCCTAAATCAAGTTTGGGATAGAGAATAAGTACAACTAGAGACAAAGAACTAGGAAAATGAGTTGAGTATGGTGAGAACGTTGAGGGTTACTTTAAGAACTTTATTTTTTATTTGCGAGTTTCTGAACTAATTTACCCTAACCTCAGTTGTCCGCCTGAATGCCATATAAACTCTAATTGATAGCTTTTGGAGAGTGAGAACTGAAATTCAATATGCATATCTTGATATATCCTACTGGCAAGCTCTATCATTGGCTTTAACTAATTAGAAGAAAGAGACGGACCTTTAGAGCGACTTTCCCATTTGTTGTCTCTAAGCATTCTGAAGTCAAGGAAACTTCTAAAAAATTAATATTTAGATAAGAAACTATTATAGATTGAGTTCATAACCTTTTAGTTTTTCAAAATCCTCTTGACTACTAGGTCAATACACGAGTGTTATTCCCTAAAATGATGGTGAGAGTATTTAACGGAAGGGTTTTGTTTTTTCTGTTTTCAAAGTGATAATCTTCGTTTGCTTAATTCTTCTTTATCTTATGATTTGATACTATACCTCGCAATTGTTGTCTGATGCATAAACAGGACTGAGCGCAAAAATGATTGTAGTAATCACTATATCAACGGTATCAACGGTAGCATTTCTTTCAAGTATATTCTGTTATTTTCTTTTGTCAAAGAAGAGGAGACAACGTAAGAAAAACAGATATTTTATGTTAGACTGCACTTCTAAGGCTTTGATTTAAACAAAATAATTCGATATATCAAATTTATACATCCAGGGATGGACACGAGTGAACAAATTCTGTTGCGAAATTTGGGAGATGCAAATTCAGCCGAATTAATGAAGCAAGATTTGCATTCAAGAGGTGGAGACAATGACGAAGAAATGCATTACTTCAGTTTCATCACTCTACAGACTGCCACAAACAACTTTGCAGATGCAAATCGACTTGGAGAAGGCGGTTTCGGTCCCGTTTTTAAGGTTAGCTACTGAATCCAAGAATTAATAGGTGGAAATGGTTCTAAATAGGTGTAACAAATTTAAGAAGTCTCATGGTGCATATATAACTGTTGATGGGTCATTTGCTCAGAACTACATGATTTAGCTATCTTTGTGGGTGTGGGTGTCCATAGGAACAAACTCATCACTAAGTTTTCAATACATCCAGGGAAAGTTGGAGAATGGGGAAGAAATAGCCGTAAAAAGACTGTCGGTGAAGTCGAGTCAAGGTCATGATGAATTCAAAAACGAAGTCATGGTTATAATGAAGCTTCAACACAAAAATTTAGTCAGGCTTTTGGGATGTTGTTTAGCAGGAGAGGAAAAGCTTCTTGTCTACGAGTACATGGCAAACACTAGTCTAGATGCCTTCTTATTTGGTTAGTTTAGTTTCCATTCTTCAAATGCCTTTAGCTGCAAAGATACTTGTCAGGAAAGTTCATCTCCTCTTCTTGATACTGCAATGTGCAGATCCAATTAAATGCAAACAGCTTGATTGGCATAAACGTAACAACATCATCAACGGAGTTGCAAGAGGAATTCTATACCTACACGAAGACTCTCGGCTCAAAATCATTCATAGGGATTTGAAAGCTAGCAATGTTTTGTTGGATTATGAAATGAATGCAAAGATATCAGACTTTGGAACTGCAAGAATTTTTGGAGGCAAGCAAGTTGAGGCTAGCACGAACAGAGTTGTTGGCACTTTGTAAGTAATTAACATATTTCAATGAATAGAAATCAATATAAATCTAATCCAATTCCACTTTCATTCTAATCACTTCTACAGTGGATATATGGCACCAGAATATGCAATGGAAGGCGTGTTTTCTATAAAATCTGATGTTTACAGTTTTGGGATTTTAATGTTAGAAGTTATAAGCGGGAGAAAGAACAGCGGTTTCTTCAAAGCAGACAATGCACAGAGCCTTCTAACACAGGTAAATAATAAATCCTAGTCTACGCATCAATATCAAATTCTTAGGTTTTCACAGTACACATCAATGGAATGAAATCAGGGATGGCAACTGTGGAAGGAAGGTAGAGAAGAAGAAATGGTTGATCCGAACCTTGTGGGAGATTGTTCTTTAAGCGAAGCTTTGAGATGGATCCAAATTGGACTGCTCTGTGTTCAAGAAGATCCGGACATCCGACCCGCCATGTCAATGGTGGCTCTAATGCTAGGAAGCAATTCGATTCGTCTTCCTCAGCCGTCAAAACCTCCATTTGTTCCGATTCGGATTCCAATGTCGGCCGATCAATCTTCAACGATTTCGTTGGGATCAACGGGATATCAATCCACTGAATCGTCTTCCATTGCTTCTATCTAGCCCGATGTTTTCCTAATCTGCGAAAATGTTCCGATCAAGAACGTGATTATGTTTATCTAAAGGCAAACGTGTTTATATTGTTATAGTAAAGGTTTTAAATGTGCGTTACACATGGATCAATATAATGACCATTTTGGTTTCCTAATGGCGGCGCAGAGGTAGCACCTACACGTTGAGGGTGCGCTCGTTTTAAAGTCCGATGTTGGAATTTATTTTTTAAGGCTAAATTTGATCAATTAATTTTATTTGTTTTTATTATTATTTTTTTTTTGAATTTAAATTTGTATTTATTTAAATTTTTTACCAATAATTTCAACTTCTTAATTTTTTTTTTTTGATAATTTATATTTAAATTTTATGAACAAAAACAAGAATTTAAAAGCTATTATTTTTACTCGTAAGCTTAAATTTCATAAACAATATAATTATTAAATAGGAGATGTGATACTGATTTTGCTTAACTTATGTTTCATTTGAGTGTAAAATTCTAGGAAAGAATCAATAACGTCTCAATTTAGAGAAACAAAATTCAAATTTTCCTAATCTATCAAATGAAATAATAATAATAAAATGTGCATTTTAAAAAATGTTTATTAAAAGTAAAAGTACGGCAACAAAATAGTTGGACTATTACAAGTATAGACAAATGACTATTAAGAAAAATCAATGGTTTAATGGATATGATAAGTGTTCATAATAGAGAGAGGTATGGATGTTTATAGGGGTCGATTTTTTGTGAAAATTGACATCAGATCGATTACATTGGTTATAGAATGAATTAGTCGATCGAAAAAATAGATTACGTCGAATAAGTCGATTAATTCATTTAATATATATTTTTTTCATTTTTATTAACAAAATATATTTATACTATCATTTTTTAATTGAACATTTGAGAATTAATTTTAATAAAATAAACATAACAAATAAATTTTTTTAGAAATGTATTTTAAATTAAATTAATTTTACAATAATTTAATAAAAAAAATCTAAATAATTATATAAAAAATATTAATATTATCTAAATAATTCCCCATAAAAAAAATTTCCTAAAATGT
>JBBMEG010018143.1:0-19954 GCA_037832605.1 Cyclanthera cordifolia | reverse complement strand
AATTTTCGAGTGAAATTAATTGAGACCAAATTTTATTAATTGCATTTAATTAATTGAATCAAAGTAAAAAAAAAAAATCAAACGTTTAAAATTTTCGAGCGAAATTAAATGAGACCCAATTTCATTAATTGCATTTTAAGTGAATCAAAGTAAAAAAAATATTGTTCTATATCAAAAAAAAAATTATTGAACAAAATATTTTTAATACTTTTTTTTCATTTGGATTTTATTCTTGTTCTTTATCAAAAAAAAAAAATTCTTTTTCAAATGAAGCTTTCTTTTTATGTTCATCTTCCTCTTGAGTTTCGCTTATGGATGGTTAAATACTTTTTTTTTTAATTATTTGAAATAACGATTTCTTCATCTATTTATCATCAACTGAGATTGCATTCTTTAAATTTTATATATAGACGTAAATCTTTCCTTTATATATTTATTGAACAAATGGTTTGATTAATTTTTTTAAGACAACAGTTTTGATATTCTTCTCTCTATTGATCACATTTGATTTTTTTTTTTTTTTAAGCAGTTCAAATCGAACCAAACCGACATGAACTGAGTAAGGTTGGTCCGGTTTCAAACACCAAAACCGAAAATTTTCGGTTGTATTCGGTCATCACATCTAAATACTGATACATTAATTCGATCTATGGTTTTGCCCAAAATCGGGCCAAACTGGACCATGAATATCCCTACGTATACACACGTAGATTTTTTTCAAATCCCTCAACTAGTTGTCGAGACTTGGCAACCCTATAGAATTTCCACAACCGTGGGATTAAAATGTCGAGACTTGGCAACCCCACGTATACATGTACACGCACATACATATACATATACATACACACAAAAGATATATATATATATATATATGAGTGTTCGACTATCTTACACATGTTTGGACTATTTTTATGAAATATATTATTTAATTTTATAACATTTGGATGACAAAGAAATTTGTAAAAAATTAATTATTAGATAAGTAATCATCATGAATTGATCTCATAATCAAATTTATAAGTTAATTGTACTTGTTTTAATAATCAAATTTGAAATCTGGTCGTTTTAATCATGGGAAAAATTCAACCAGCTGAATTCATTGAATGGTGATTTTAATTTCTATAATTAATGAATTCAGAGAGAGGAGAATTTGAATGTGTAGGGTTAAACTTAAGTATGGGTATGAACAGAATGCATAGGGAATCTTCTACTTGGTCAAATTACGAGTGGTTTTAATTCTATACTATTGCAATTAGTAAATGATTAAGACTATGGAGACATTCAATTTCATGTGTTTTGCTAATCCGCCCAACTTTAGAATCTTCCAATGCCTTATAGTATTGAATTTTGTAAGTGTGTCATTTTTCAAACGCAATCATGGATTGTGAACAACGGTCTCAAATACTCATACAAGCCTTGTTGCAAAACAGCTTACAAAACGAATATTTTGCTTTTGAAAATTAATCTTTTAACTTTGGATTGAGATTTTAAAAGTATTTAAAATAGTATTTAGAATGATGATTTTTTTTTTAGTATTTAGAAGTAATGATTGCAGTCAAATAGTTGTTTGAAGGTAATTTTTAAGAATATTTAAAACGAGAATTTATTTTGAGTATTTATAAGTAATGATTACAGTCAAAAGCTTGTTTGAATGTAGTTTGTAAGAATATTTAAAATTAGTATTTAGAATGAAGATTTATTTTGAGTATTTAAAAGTAATGATTGCCGTCAAACCTCATTTAGATATAATTTTCTTCAGAGTAGTAAATATTAATTTGAAATACTACTCTAAATTCTCATAACAGCATCATATTGTGTACATTCTATAAATTTGTCTTATAATGTGTTAGATACTATTAAGTGATATAGTACGTGCAAACTGGCCCGAACATTTGCCAATATCAACAAAAAAAAAAAAAAGCTAGCCCAAATTCATTTGGTCGCAAGCTTTAATTGGAAGGGGTTGTATTTGGTTTGAATCATAGTCGAGGCCAAAGTTGTAGAAGGTGCAAAACATCATACCATACATTACTCTAAACATCATACCAATGTTTTTGCACGTCTAGGCGCCAATCATACATTGAGTTCAAGGTGAGATGCAATTAATAAAGCATTGTTATTTGTTCAAGGTATTTATAGAGCTATTATAAACGAATTTTTATAATCATTTTTTAAAAATTTTATCCAAACGAGCTTTTACCTTATATACTTTTATCACATGTATGTTGTGCTGTATAAATATTATGCATGTATAACTAACAGTTAGATTATATATATATATATATATATATATTTTTTTTTTTTTTTTTTTTTTTTTTTTTTTTTTTTTGTATATATAGTGAACATTAAGTAGAAATGTCCGCGTGCGTCTAGAGGTTATTAAACTTTAGTGAAACTAGAGCGTTTTTAAAACACTGCATTAGACCATATATTTATCTATTAACTGCAATTCAAGGAGAAAGAAATTTAGGGTCACAGCCCGAGAGCTATTTCTCTCTCTCTAGAGAAAGATCGAATCCTTCACCCTACAAATGAAAAGGAAGTTGATGGTTGTAAAGGATAGAAGCAGCTGAACCAACAGAAAAAGGTACGAAGCTAAGTACAATTATTGAGCAAATATTTAGCTAAAATCATCACACCAAATCACATACCTCAACCTATTAAATATTGTAGCCTCTCGTCTTCCAATTCTAGGAAATTCTGAAAACAAAAATTGGACCAATCAAGGCCAAATTTCACGGTACCTATTGTTTATTGCACAAAAATCAGAACACAAAGTTTTCCTCCTCCGCACCAATTGGTTGTAATCTATCTCCCATCTCTTCAATAGCAGCTGCAGTAGAATCATCTATGCCCAACAAATATTGCAAACGGGACAACTTTTCAGGCGCCTGATCGCTCTTCAGGTATACAGAGTACAGATCCGCGAGTTCTTCAGAAACGTCCCATGACATAGGTTTCGACGGAACAGCTTTGTCACATGCGAGAAGATCGTTGAGAGACGATACCTAAAAAAAATAAAGACACCACCGTTACAAAGAGCCTACTATGACTAATTATTTGTTAGCTGATATCTGTATAATGTCAACCTTGGTTAACCTACAAATGGAAATATAATTCAAAATGAAACATGTCTTACCACCCCTTGACGGTTCCTCTGCCTCAACAGGGACACAGCCTGAATTAATGAGTTAGACAACCTGCTTTGTGCTAGCTCGTGTACAATCGCTTTTGCCTTCTCGGCATTGATGTTGAGGTCCAATGGGATTTTCTCATATACCTCTTCTTCATCAAACTCGCCAGTGCCCGATGAGAAAATGTCATCAACTGTCTTTTTGAAGAGGTTCTCTCGCAAACTCACTGATATCATGCTGTCTAGATCGACATTTGCTTCCTTAAGTTCCCTGATCTGCTTAATGTTGAGCCGTCCTTGACCAACAGCTGTTTCAATGGCAGCAGCTATTTTCGTGGTGGTTATGTTCTTAATAATCTTATTGGCATATTCAGATGGCAAGCCAACTTGCTTCTGCAACTCATTAAGCTGTTCTACCCTGGTCTTTGTAAGTTGACCATCAGCCAAAATTACCTCAGCTTGTTGCTGGAAGGCCTGCTCAGCTAGGCCCCTATGTACTTCAACAATTTCATTAGTGGTTAAACCCAAAATGTTGCCGAGCTGATTTAGCAAGACATATTCGGAATCATCCTTCTTTGTAGGAATCTGAACACCAAATGGAATTCGGGTGACTTCACCAGTTATACAAAAAAGCAAATATGATTTGTAAAGGTCAGTTCGTTCTCTTTCTGGCAGGTCATCCTTCAAAGTTATCTCTGTCTGACCAGGTTTCCCCAAATTTGCAGAAAGCTCTTTGTTTGGTCTTATTTTCCTCAGAGTCTGAATTGATTCCCATTCCTCATCTTCCTCAAGCTGTTCCTCTTCTTCTTTCATAGGCTCTTCCGACGGAGCATCATCAGATTCCCCTTTTATATCAGCGACCAATTCTGTCACAACTAACGTATTGAAAGCAATCATTTTCTTGAGTTCTTTCGCAGCTTCAGTACGATTTCCAACTGCCCGAGCTCGCTTAATGTAGATTATGAAAATCTTCCGAACCTTCATGAGTTGGGTAGTAAAAAAAAGGAATCAGTGTCAACAAAAATTTACATCAAGTTATTGAAAGAACACACTATAAAAAACTCACTGCTTTGCTTGCAATCGACATGGCAGCCTCCCTTGTCAAGCGCAAGCCATGAGCTGCCTTCCTAACAGCTTTCTTTATATCCGCATCATAACCATCAACACCAGCAGCAATAGCCTCCTTTACGACCTGGAAAAAATTAGGAATATTAGTCTTGACATAATAGAACTGGATGGTCGAGTGGAAAGTTCGTTAAATTATTATAAGAAACAAGTCCAGTGCCTTAATAGAAAACCATAACCAAGAACTTAATCAGTAAAAATTAAACTGTTAGATACCAAGGCACTAGCCATAATAGACAAGAAAGAGAGATGCCAAAATATCATTACCTTTTCAAACAAGGAACCACAAATATCTGTATGTGCAGCTTCAACAGTCTGTTGAGGTATGCAAAGCATAACTCTTAGCTTCAACAGTGCAGATACATCCTCATCGCTCAGCTCTCCATCAGCAACACATTTCTGAAGCTTTTGCCGATAAATCTCTACATAACATAACAGGTAATTCAGAAACAATCATTAAAACGATAGGTATATATTGGCACTTAAAGATGGATAAAGATGTATTAACTAGCTACAAGAAATTTTGAAAAGCTCAAAACGGAAAGTGAAAGTTGACACCACAGAACAAACATAGAGAGCCAGATCCAACAAACAGTTGCATCATCTAAAATAGAATACCTTCGTGAATCTCACTAGCCTTCACTGGATCAAAGTGAAGCTCCTCACAGAGATTTTGGAGGAAGGATGCTTTACTATCTGCTATCTCTAAATCGCCACCACTAACAGACTGTGCAAGACGTTTGCGATAAACCTTTGAGGTAACATCGAGTGTTATGCTTTCTGCTTCTCGCTTGCCTAAACCAAATATGTTTCTCAGCTGATTCAAGGCAGCAAGCTGAGAGAAAAAGAAGAAAGAGGAATGCTAATTATCATTTTATTTAGCAATTATAAGTGGAGGAAAAAGAGATTAGCAACCAACTAATGAACTACAAAAAGATGGATGGATAAGCAACGCATCGGCCTAAAGAGTGGCTTCTCAAGAAAATAATTGCAACAAACATCAGCCAGACAAACTAATGACTGGTAATTTTAAGTTTGGGAGAATATAGATGTTGACTTTACATAAAAATTTGCGTTAACAGCCTAGCTTGCCCAAAATATATAATTGCAACTAGCCACAATTGATGCGATTCAAGTGTACAAATGGTTAATCCTTTAGGACAAGCAGAAGTGAGAACTCCTGGAATTGGCATTTAATGTGCCTTAGAAAGCTTTGATATTAAAGATTTTTTTCAATCGGCACCTTTATTTATTCTGGCTAGTTGAAAAGCATTTCTTTGGACTCCCATGCTTAGGTTTAAATGTAAACGTCAACCACTCCTCCCCTATTTTAGCATGGTAATTTTCTTCAATATACTATAAGATATGTCAAATACATGGGTTTGATATCATAAAATGAACCTTATCTTCTTCCATGCAGCCACTTGATAAAGAATCTGTAACATATGTTCGATATAGAAGTTTCAAATCATCAATCTTCCGGTCACCATCGTACTCTCCACCTAACCCAAATGATGCATAAAAGCAAGTCATATGTGAATCATCCACAAAACTAGAATTGACAATATGGAACTTAAAACCTACCCATAAGAGAAACTGGACCAACTCCAGGAGCAAAGCGATTGGCATCTGGATGGTTCTTTAATGAAATAAGTGAACTGTTGAACTCCAGTATTTTATCAAGCTCTTCCACAACTTCTATGACTCCCCTGCTGCTGGAACCCCAAAGTTATCATAAGTTTTATAGAAAAAAAATGAAACCCAAAAATAAATCGATAAATTTATAGAGAAAATTCGTTTGGTTAAATTGATTGATGATTCAACTATAAACATCCAAATAAAAGACTGTGTTCATCAACAGGAACCAGCAATAATGTTTTGGAAGTTGGAGATTGCTGGTGGTGGGCTGAGTATAATTGTCAATTCCATTATTGCGCGGTCTTGACGGAAAAAGTAGAACATTCAAAGACAAATCTCCAACTCCTGAACAAACTATTGATAGAACCAACTTTTGAGTTTAAATGGCTCTATGCCAACAAAAGCCGTGTTACTTGCCAGATTTTGAGATTCAAATTGATTGGAGGATTTATTTTTAACTCATTTTGCTAATAGGTGGGTGGGTGTAGGTCTTCTATTACTCCACTGTTCTACACCTTTTTTTTTGCGAATAAGAATATTTCTTTCTTTAAGTGGGAGGGAGAGGGAATCCATCAAGGAAACATTCATAAAAAGGAAATCTAATTTACTATAGGATGATGAAAGTTAACAGAAAGCTTTGTGGCCTTGGTAAAAACTACTAAGAAGGAATAGTGATCATACGCTGCCCTTGTTCTGGATTTGAGAATATTCAGTGCGACTGATATATTTTCCTCGACCAGCTTTCTTGTATGCTCCTTAAACAAATCATCTGCCAGCTGCAAGAAAATGAATTATTTGGGGAGAAACAATTAGAGACTCTTTAAAAAAGCTCTCTTAAAATAAAAGGTTGAAATACCTCATCTGAAAGTCGAAACAAACGCTGTGCATCTCTAAGGCTTATGAGCTGCTCCGCATTAACATCTAAAAGATTGCATCAATTAGGAGGCTGATAAGGAAATAAATGGTCATACAATATGTATTTTTTATAACCGAGAATCGGAGGTTCACCTTACTACATACCGGCGGCACCCGCGGCTGTCCCAAGGCCCAAGGCCCCAAACTCGGGAGACAGGGGATTTTGCAATTATAGTCACTAGTAAGTTTCAAACCTTGGACCTCCAAAGGAGCATCCCTTGGAGACCCCAAGCCTCTACCAATGGCAGCCTTGCCTTGAGGACCACAACATATCAAGGTGTTGAAAGTCATTTTACAATAATGATTTGACTAAGTACTATTACGATTTACGGGTTTACTCAAGCTCAAAAGATAAATTTTGTGACTGAAACTTCTCATTGAAATCATATTAAAGTATAGCAGTTTAAGTACAATAATCTTCTCTCAACAGGGAAAATTTAATTTTTAAGCACGACCTTTCTTTAGCCCTGAAAACGAACCTTCAACATTTCAATAATGCATACAGTTTAACAACATAGTAACCCAAGTATATACCTAAAAGATCCTGAAATGGCATTTGTTTACAACATGTTTACCTCTTCCAACTGATTTCAGCTCAGAAATATACAGGCGTTGAGCATTGTTGCGGATGGCAATCTCAACCTGAGTTCAATATTGATACAACTTGTCAAATCAGATGTACACAAACACTGAGCAAACAAATTTGGTTAAACAACTAACATTGTGTATAAAGAGAACAAGAACAAATGGAAACTGTAATTAAAACAATTAAGTTTACCTGAGATTCAGTAACCTTGAAAACCCGTTTCCAAGGTAATAGGAAAGATGATGCTTCTCCAAACACAAGGGTCGATATGTATATAAGTTTCTGAAATGCCTGCACTGGAGGTTCACCCTTAATGGTCAAGCTCCATTCTCGAGGTCATGGAATATATTCTCAATCAATATTAATAAGCATAAGAAAATAAGAACAAATGACGAACCCGACGTTCCTCTAGGTCACCATCACGATCTCCAGTTTCCAGCCGTTGCCTAAAAATTCTCCTACCAATCTAGAAACCCAAAAGAATAATTTGTTTTCTTTAGAACCATGCAGAATTCATTTAATCAACAGCCACGAAGGCATCTCATATGTCACAATGCAAAGACCATTATAGAATACTTACCTCCATATGCATACCAGCGGCATCAGGGTCATCAATGCCCAAGGCGCTTTTGAACTTGATAATTGTGTCAACCTCATCACCATTAAGATCTTGACTTCCAGGTGGAAGAACAGAAGATACAAATCTGAACATATTTTTTTGTTAATAACTAATGAAAAGCAACATGTTGCATAAAGAAATTAGGGTCACAAAATAGGACACAGGTCATTATTGTCTGAAATCGATGACTGTGCTCACATCATCATCTTTAAAATCCTAACTTCCCAGAAGCAGTATAGGAGATAAAAATTTCCACACTCATTTGAAGAATAGTCAAGGAGAAAGATGAAATTGGAGAAGTCCACAAAAACAAAATTCAATTAGCACGAATCAAAGGACTAGAAACTTTAAGCAACGGAACCGTATGTAGATCCGACAAAACACCATCTCCCACTCCCACAACTCGCATATGTCCCTCTCAACTCCCTGAACTTTCTTTTGTTTCTTCCTACTCAAAATTTTCAATGCAAACCTTGAGTGCAAACAATCAGAAAAATATATAGGTGATGGCAAACATAAATTAATATTCTGAAATCTCAAACCTCAAAATGGATTGGAAAATCTCTCACTTCTCTTCTTATAAGTTGAAATAGTAAACTAGATTACATAGATGCTTACAAGTAGAAGGACTAGAAAAGTGAAGTGAGTTATAGGCCTCTGAAATTGGGATATATCACACAAGTCCATATTTAAACAAATCCACTAGGATAAAACAACACAAAACATTTCTCATAGAAGAGCTGTTATAATTTATAGCAACGAACTGCAAGATCTTAGCTTACTTTAACTTTTAAACATGTGCCCACAAAAAAATAAAAAAATAAAAAAATAAAAAAATAAATGAAATGTAGCTGCTATCTCAGATTAGTAGGGACAGATAAAAGCAAGTTGAAATCAGCAATGCTTCTCTCTCTCTCACCCTGTGAGACCATCCATTCAAGAAGGAGAAGAAATTTCGATCGGAGAATTTCATCCGGCATTTTCTTGGATTATATGGAAAGAACGAAATAGAAGATCTTTTCAAGACAAGGAGTCTTCATAGTATCTTATTAATTCTATAGTCTCTTTGGAGGCCTGACCAGTGACCACTTGGTGTAGACAATCTAGTCTCCTCAACAATTATAGTTATTTCAACCTCCACATGACTTGGAGAGAGCTTTTGTAATTCCTCCCGGTTTTCCCTTTCTTTTGAAATTTCATATATCAATAGAATTATTTCTTATCCAACCAAAATAAAATATTGACAACCAATAGTTCATTATGCAGTTCAAGTTCATTTGGGACTCACCGACAATACAAGTCACATAGCTCTGCGTTAAACGCCTCGTCTTGCTTGCTAACTCCATATCTGATGATTAACGTGAAAAAAAAATTAAAATACAAACAACCTATAATTGCAACAAGAATGATAATTCTTAAGAGCTTGGACAGTTTTTTATCCGAAACATCTTAAACAATGATGCCTATTAGCAGTAAGTATATAAACCACTTTCGTATGCTAAAAACTTAACGTAGTTAAACAACTCTACTAACAACAATAACTTCCTGTCAAATAAATCCTCATCTTTTCACAAAGTTTGTGCAATTGACAGAAACATAAAGACAAATAGAAATTACAAAGAAAAAAAACAAACTAACTTGGCAGCAATGCTTTCTATTTCCTCCTTCTTCACATTCTTAGGATCATCAGATTCAGCCACATAATTATGCAAATCGACAGCCGCAACTTCAGGAACACAAGAATTCAAGGAGTAAACAGCAGCTCCACTAGCAGCAGCAAGAGCAGCAGCCCCGCCCAAAGCCGCGTTGCGAGACTTACCAAACCGAAGACCCAGTCCATAACCGGCAGCAACAGCTCCGGCAACAACAATGGCCGAGGTCGCTAATCGCAAAGGCGGAGGTAATAACTGGACAACAGGTTGTACCCCAGTGAGCTCCTTCTTGCCGCCAAAGATATCAAGGGTTGACGGCGACGAGGACGAGGCGATTTCTTCAGTAACCTCCGACGAGCTTCGCGGAATTGAGACTCTGAATTGGCGTCGTTTGGAGAGATTGAAGTTTGTGGCGGTTCGAAGAGGGAGGGGATGGAGGAAAGAAGACGAACTGGGACAGCGGCTGTTGGAGAAATGAGAAGCGAGAAGAGTGGAAGGATTCATTTCTCCCTCCTGTGTTGAGGGATAATTGAGGAAGATGGTAGATAAGGTAGTGAAAGGAAACTTCTCTAGGGTTTGATTTGCAGAAGCTTTTATAGGGTTTAACGGGGCTGAGCGAGCGAGCGAGGGGATAGAGGGAAGGAAGGAGAAGAAGACAATCCAGAATCCAGATTGCCAGATGGACGCCCAATCTTCAATTTAATAAATCACAAGGGTTAAACTTCAATTTACCAAGTCCAATTAATAATTGGATTGGTAGATAAAGGTCAGAACTTACATCGAAGGTGAACACGCCCTTAATGGGAGCGATATAAAGGTTAAGATTGACCAAGTCCAAAATCGATCTTCAAGGAAACGATCGAAGGTGAACACTCTTAAAAGGAGTCGTGGAGGTCAGGGCTTCCTTAAGAGCCGACTGAGTCTAAGTAACATCTTAGATCGTTGCACCCTTAAGAGGTAACGTCTTGGAATTACACCGAAAAAGATCCACACCCCTAATGGGTCGCCCATGAAAGTGAGGACCTGCAAAGGTCGACAATGTCCAAGTAACCCTCGAGAAAAGACCGTTACACCTCTCAAGTGTAACGGTCAGGGGTTAAGTCGGTATTCATTCCCGACTTAATAGTTGACATTACAAACGACTGACCATTAAGCCACATTAAGTGAGTTGCAACAGTTATGAGTTTGAGTGCTATAAAATGTAAGTCATCCTTCATTTGAATCTAAGCTGAAATTCGCTACTAAGTTCGGTAAGTCATTGCTAAGCTCTTAAGCTCTCTCTAAAATACTCTCAAAATACCTTACTAACTAATGCATCGGAGGCTTTGTGGCTCACACCAGACCGAATGTCTAAATTTTTGTTATTTTGCAGGCAAATTCTTCTTCAATAAACAAATTATACCGTTAATTCTAATTGACCATTTTGTGGCATCAACAGAATTTAATCTATATGATTTATTGAAAGTCATAATTTAGTTCATAATTTAGGTTTAATCAAACCATAGAAAATAATTTATAGTTTATAGAATTTTTCAAAACATTTATTAAAAAAAAAAAAAAAAAATCAAAACATAGTAATTAAAATATAGTTTTTGAAATTATAATAGTTAAACTCTAACTTTAAAATTGTAAGACCAATTTTATCATTTACCCAATAAATTAAAGAAATTGGTTGAATAGCATTACTTTGAAGAAAAAAAACATTTGATGTTTGTAACAGTTGGCTTAATTTCTTGTAAGTTGTTTTAAGTCTCAAAGTACTCTAAATTACTCTCATAAAAGCTTTTATTGACTTATGCATCAGAGGCACTGTGGCTCACGTCACTTCCTAATTTTTTTTTTTCATTTTGCAAGCTTATCATCATTGGTAAAACAAATCTTAACCGTTACAATGATCAAATGAAGAGAAAGAATTGATTTCTATCGTTTCCACCACACCAAAACATGTCTTAAAAATATAATGAAAAAAATAATGAATTAATTTATTTTCTTAAAAAAAATAAAATAAATATAGTGTTTAAAGAGTTTTTTTTTTTTTTTTTTTAGTTATCATTATTTTCTGGATGAGAGATTCAATTCAAAAAGATATTTGTAATTTTTGGATTTGTATATATGTTGACGAGTTCATGGTAACCCAAAACAGTTAAATACTAAAAATATATTAAAAACTAGTTTGAAATACTAGTTAAATACAGAGAACAATTATAAATATAATCGCTTAAAATAAACTAATAAATACAGTCACGATTCGACATTACAAATATTGTTGCCAAAATGGGGGTTTGATTACTTCGTTTCTGGGTTTAAATCTTGGTGAGTGGCCTGATTCTTCTACATTTTTTTTAAGATATTGAGAGAGGCGTGGATGAAGAAGAAGATGATCATAATTTATTTATCATTATTTTTTTGCCACTTCATTCATTATTTTACGTGTTAAGTTCTTTTTTTTTTTGTCAACTTATTTTTAAATTTTTTAGAAAAGTCAAGTCTAAAAATGAACATTTAAAACTTGAGAACTAAAATGGAATAAAAATAATAATTCAAGAATTAAAATTAGACTTTTAAAAGTTGAGAGATTAAAATAAAATTTTGATGATAATTCAGGGACTAAAATAATATTTTAACCATTATAATATTAAAACACTAATGACTATATATAAAATTTGGTGACCGTTATTGATGTATAAAATTTGTTAAGATATAAATTTATAAAACCATTTAAATCTAAAAAGCAAGGGAAAATGTTGTTCATTTTTTTAATAATTGCAAACGTACTTACGATAAAATACTCATAAAGTAATTTTTATAATACAGTATTAATGACTAATTTTTTTTGAGATAATAGCATAATTAACACAATTTCCAAAAAAAAAAAAATCCAAACCCTGACTCGGGAGAGCGAGGCCTGCATACAAGGTGGAGGCTCTCCACGGGCATTCATTACGGGCTTCACACACAAGCCCATGCAAGCGTTTCAGTGGGCCCAATGGGCTTGGCGACCCACTAAACCAGCAGCTTTGAATGAGCTTGCCAAGCCAGGTTCAGGATCAGACGGCGAACATTGGAAGCCATGGCAATCTCTTCTCTGCGATTCCCGATTTCACCATGGACTCTCAAAACCTCATCTCCATGTTTTCTTTTCCCATACACTGATTTCGTTTCGTGTATCCCTCGTCTTAGACCTAGACTGTTCTGCTGTTCTTCATCTTCAATTGCGTCCATTGATGATGTTTCTCCCACTCAGAGCGCTCCGGACCTGCCCCGGAAATGGGAAGGTTTTCGTAAGAAAAAGGTCGTTATGCGGATTGGCTATGTTGGCACTGATTATAGAGGTTACTATTGATATTACTCTGTTTTTTTTTTCTTGACGACTCTATTGTGAATCATTCATCAGTTCATTAATTCTTCTTGAGTTTTAAATATCCAGGGCTGCAAATGCAACGCGAGCAACAGTCACATCCAAGTAATTTTCTTTTGTTTACTTCGTGCATTTCTTTGTTCATTTCTCTTTTTATAACTCTGCAAGTGTTAGGGCCAGTTTATGTGGCCCTAAGTTAAGTGACCACTATAACCTCTTAAATCACCATGATTAAAAATGACACCATGATTAATGCTGTTTCATGAAACTTCATACCATCGGATTGGCCATGCCAGCCGGTGGATATGTTGACGCTGCGTTTGGTAATTGTATACGTTCACCGTGAATGTGACTGCTGTTAGTGATGTTCATTGGTCGATAACCGACACTGAACCAAGATATTGATTTTCTTAAAAATGACATCAAAATTGACCAGTAGATTCAGTTCACGGTTCGATTACAATTTCTTATTGAAATTTTGAGAATTAATTTTTTTTAAAATTAAACGTATTGAATAATTTTTTAAAACACATAAATTTAAGTTAATTTTGCAATAATTTAATAAGAAATCTAGTTATATAAAGAATGTTTTATTATCCTACCCACTTAACCGTCAAAACTTTTTGTTACCTATTTTTTTAAGTGATACCAATCAACATATACTTGAAAATCGACCGATAGCACTTAACTATTTAACTATTTAACTAACCTTGACTTGAGTCTTGACAATTGCTATTGATGTATTCTTTTATGTTTATTAATTTTATTTAGTCATCTATTTATTCTCTTATTCAAAAGTTTTAGTTCTGTCACCTGAGAGAATTAAACCAATTGCTTTTATCTTGTTTTTGTTTCCCATACATTGACCTTATATTTTGGATATTGTTCCATGGTCCATCTTAATAAGCAAAAACTAAAAGTATTGGGAATTTCTTGTTTGTATTCGTTCTGCTGTTTGTCCATGATCAATCTTTACATCCAAGTATTGAAAAGCTGACTGCACAGGGTAACCACTGCTTATTTTCTCAATCTTCTGAGTATCCAAGAGAAGCTTATCTGTATCTTATTTTTTGCTGGGCAATTACAACAGAGAAATTAACAATTCAACTATTCAAACTACCCGGCTGATGCATGGATGCGATCATCTAAAGCATTACAGTTTTGATGTGTAGCAATCGAACAAGAACTGGAAACTGCAATATTTAAAGCTGGTGGAATTCGTGATAGTAACTATGGAAATCTGAATAAAATTTCATGGGCAAGGAGTAGTCGAACTGATAAAGGAGTAAATATCATGAGTGTCTTTACTGTACCTCAGTTATGATGTTTTGTAATTTTATTGATTGTTCTGATTTTTTTTTTTCTTTTTCCTTCTTTCTTCTTCAAGGTTCATTCCTTGGCCACAACAATAGCCTTAAAAATGGAAATTCCTGTAAGTGCTTGGATGGGCGACCCTTGTGGTATTTCGCTTGCTGATCACATCAACTTTTATCTTCCCGATAATATTAAAGTTTTTGGCATCGTACCTTCACAGAGGTGAGTGTTCCCGCCTTTCACTCTTTATTTCTTTTAAGTGAGTAAATGAAATTTCAGCATCTGCATGAAGAGCTTTTGTGTGTTTTCTACCAAGTGTTAACATTACAATTTTGTCACTTGTCAAGGAGCTTTGATCCTAGAAAGGAGTGTGATGTCCGGAAGTATTCTTATCTCCTCCCTGCAAAGCTTATTGGAATCAAAAGTAATCTTAACACTTCCGAAATTGATAGTCACATCTCAGACTTTAAAGATATATTAAATTCCTTTCAGGTAGGCTTTTTCTCTTGCAATTAATTGCATAAAGATCAGAATGTCCCTCCCTTCACTTTAAGAAACGTGGTTGGTTATTATTTTATATACTTTCATACTATTAGTATTGTGGAATGTATGGCATTGAAGAACATATGTGGTTCTCTTGGGGGTACAGGGGGAGCACCCTTTTCATAACTATACCATACGTTCCAAGTATAGAATGAGATTTCGAGCCAAGCAATCTCCAGAAGATGTCCATAAGTCAGGAAATGAGGTATCACCTACTGATGTGTCAAACTCTGAATTTGAGGAAAGTGATGGAGAAAACAATTTTTGTGTCGAAGAAGAAGCTAAGGAACTAAAACAAAATTCTGTTTGCTACGAAAATCCAATTGATGTATGCAGAAAAGTTGATAATGAATCAGAGCTTCCAAAGGGTGTTCGTGCAAGGTGGCTTCACGAGCCAGACAGGAACGATCGTATAGGTGCTGCACACTTCAGAAGAATTCTTTGCTGTTCTTGTGGGAAACTAGAAACATCTTTTGGATATGATTTCGTTGAGATTTCCATCTGGGGAGAATCTTTCATGTTGCATCAGGTTAGTCTTCCTCTAACTTTGTATTTTTGGTTCACTATTTGTTCTCATATATTCTCGTTTCAATTTGCAAGTTCATCCATGTCTACTTCTTTTATTCTTTAATTTAAGTTGGCAGCTGATTTGGGTTTTCTATTCTTACACTCTGGTAAGCTTAGATCTTGCTTCTAGTCAAGTGGGAGCCAAAACTTGGATTTGTAACTGTTCATTTGTGGCCGCTCAATAATTTATTTGCACCATTCTATAACTGTTCATACATATGATATCGTATGTAATTAAATTCTAAAATACTATGAACCACTATTAAAATTTGATAGTTCTGTGCATTGGAGGACAGAAGATATGAATTTAATGGGTTCAAGCTTTATTAGCTTGACTTGCTCAATATCTGCCTTAATTTCCTTCATTTACTCTCTGAGGTTCATAATTTATAGGATTAACTAATACCATCATAATCACCTCTATTTATGAACTCCACTTGTTCAATGTCTAGCATAATTTCTCTGCACTTAACCATCTCTATTTGAAAATTGAAATCACTTTAATTATCTATTTTAGGAGGTTGAAATAGAAACTCCATTCAGTGAATTTGATTTGTTTGAAAACCTTTCTCATCTCTATCAGGCCAAAGCCTCAGGAAGAAACCCAAAAACTTATGGACGTACAAAAAAGGACTATTGTGGCAAATTTTCTAGAGAGCATATATTATAGTAAGTTTAGGATCTGTAGGAAAAGCTCTCCTTTCTGTTAGGCTATAGGCTATGCTTGTTTTTTTTGGAAACTACTTGTATTTTGTAGTAAACAATCACTCTTAACCACTCATCAAACTCTCTATTAAACTTCACATTAAACTCTCCATCAAATTTCACATTAAATTCATCATTCAAGCACTACTAACACCAATCTCCAAATAAGTAGTTAATTACTCAACCACTACTAAAATCAAACCCCAAACGAGTAGTTAAGTACTCTAACCACTACTAACACCAATTCCCAAATGAGTAGTAGTTAATTACTTCAACTATCATTAACCCTTCCTCTCTACTCAGCTCTTTTCTTATCTACCAAAAACAAGCACACAATTGCTAAACCATTCCACTGAGAGGCCAATCTCAGGAAGAAACCCAAAATCTTACGGGCATATGGTACAAAGAGGCATTATTGCTGCATAATGGAGCAGAGAGAAACCACTAGCTGTTTGTTAGTTTAGGAATCTTAAAGATATATAGGTGGCGGCAAGGTGGCGGGCTTTTTCACTTCCAATTTTGTACCTGTTAAGCTCGTAATATAATGTTTTTTATCCAGAAATATCAACAGTGATGTATCCTACCCAAAAATAACAACAATAATGTATCTTATGAAGAATGAAGTTGGCTGCATTAGTAAACAGTATATTTATATCATAATAATGTTTTTCCATAGCATTTAATGGGCTATTCTATTCTTACAAGGTTTTTATTACATCTTGAGCAGATTCGGAAAATGGTTGGAACAGCCATAGCAGTGAAGCGGAAACTGCTCCCAAGAGATATTGTAGCATTGTCACTTACCAAGTTCTCTAGAATAGTTCTACCCATTGCTCCTGCTGAGGTTTTAGTCCTAAGAGGGAATAGTTTTTTCAATAGCAAACGACCACGAGCTCCAAAGAGGCCTGACTTGCTCACATTGAACGAATCCAATGACATCGTCAAGTCAGTGAACGAATTTTATGAGTCAGCAATATTACCTGAGGTAATCAACTTCCTGGACACAGAAAGGCCCCCATGGAAAGAATGGGTGGAGAAATTGGACAAGTACACAAGCATTCCCAATGAACAATTGGAGGAAGTTAGAAATGCCTGGAAAGCATGGAAAGGAAAGGTTTGAGAATACAACTAGAATGTCTTTTTTGATGATATGTTGGGTGGAGGTTGTTAGTAAAAGTCTTATGCTAGTTTTGTTATGACGGAGAGAATCAAATCATGACCTCTTGATCATGAATTCACACTTATGAACTATTGCAGTTGTTTGACAACCCTTTGAATTTGTCTTTTTTTTGTTCTACACAAATGAGGGTAGGTAGATACGATACCTGTACTTCTTAGTCGACACATATTTATGATAATTGAACTATTACTCTGGTTGAAAACTCTATGAAGTTAGTATTTGAGTTGTGTTTCTTTGTCTTTTTGGTTGGAAGTAGACAAAAGCTTTGAGTATTGAAAAGGATAGGAGGAAGTTGAGTTATGGGGGAAATTTTATGGTACAAATTATGGAGATTGGGCATTGAATGGATGCGATCTGCAGCCACCCACTGGTTGTTGTGGCGTTTAATAGCACAGCATCAGCTGCAGACAACCCACTCAGCACCACCACAAGGGAGCTAGCTTGCATTCAATGTAAACCGTTTCAAAGGCGAAATTTGTAGGTGAGATTTTTACTAACTTTGATTTCTGATGACAATTTGGAGGGAAACTAAAGAATTAGTTTTATTTATTTATTAAAAAAATCTATATCTGGATATGAATCTTTATATTTTAATTGATTTTATGTCGGTTGAGTTATGTTTGTCACCAAAAAAATCATGTTGTGATTGGTTAATTTCCGTCTCCGTTTAAAATGGAGTTGATACAAATTTGAATCGTTTCTTTCTCCTTCATTTGCAATGCAACATTTTTTCAATATTTGCAAAGAAAATGTTTTGAAACTTTAATTAGGTTTTTGGTTTTATTGTTGTCGGAGTTTTCTATAATAGAATCAAAAGTATTGATTTATGATACTATGAAATTTATAAACATAAAAAATACGCATACAACATAAATTTAATTGCATCAAATAGTTGAGTGGCTGAATGATTAATTGTTTGAATAGCGTCGTAAACTCTCTTTTTTGGATAATTGGAAATTAAATAGTTTATTTTGGTTGCTTTAGTAGGTGCTACGTGAGCATGAGGTAATATTTTCGTCAGCTAAAATGCTGTCGGAGACATATGGCTTGATAAATAGAGATGTTCACGGGGTGGAGTCGGAAAATGACTTCATCTCAAAATTTATGTCTATCTCTATATAATTCATTATCTTTTGTATAGAGATTGGGGCAAAAAATTTCGGGAATTGGAGAACCGAGACTTTTCGGTCCCGAAATTTTTTTTCTCGTCTCCAATTTTGATTCCTGCCCTGTTCAAGAGGCCCCATATTTGAGTTGACTGTGCTTCTCCTATGTGTCAAATTGTTGTGATGAAGTCTTGTTATGGGCTCTCAATTGAAATTGGGAAATCGAAGCTTCCCTTCCCTTATACCTGGAGTAACCAGGTTCGTCCCTTGGCCAGAAAGACATCAAAGGAATGAAGATATTTGGTGAGTTTCAAATTTGGGACCTTAGAGAGGACATACTTCAAAGTCTAACCTTCAACTAACTCTGCCACCCCTTGGGACCCTCAATTGTTTTTGTTAGGTTAAATGATTGATTTTTCTTTTTTGTATATAGATTCAATAAACAAATTGATTGAGCATATCAGTTGATTTATTGATTGAAGACTATCAGTGAAGTTAAATTACTGATTGAAGACTATCAACTAAACTGATTAAGACAAGAGTATTTTGATCATTTTATAAAAACGATCCGTTTTTCTATTCGATAGGAAATATTTTCAAAATTTTACTATACATATTTTTTTGGGTTTTTTTTGATATAAATAAAAAAACCCGTAATACTTATTATTTGCTCATTTTTTCTGAAAGTATTTACTTTTTAAATTTTATACAAACTAACAGGATAACTTTTATTAGAACGGTTGTGGATTGGATTGAGTAGAACTCAGATTTTTTTTTTTTTTTTAATTCAATCCTACATTTTTCCACTTTTAATAAACAATTGCATATAATTAAAAAAAAATTATAAAATTAAAAATAAGTTTGAATGAGTTCAAGTAAATTCAAATTAATTTTAAAGAAACTGAAGAACTAACTTAACCCAGTAAAGAATATTTTAAAAATGAAGATTTAGTTTGGTGGGAGGGCCGGTTCCCACCAAATATCTCCTCTATTATTAGAGAGGATTGTTGTGGCTTGGCTTTGACCGCTTCTAATTTGAACTCATTAACTTCTGCAAAGATGAAATTTATTTCTTTGCAATTTAGAAAAGTAGGTGAGTTCCCTTTTAAGTGCCAATGTCGGGTCTTGAACAATAGTTGGGAAATTTACATTATAAACACACTATTCATTCAACAAATCAGTAAGATTTATGAAAAAAAGTAATTACGTACATTTGATTTTAACTATGTTTAGGAACAATTTCGTGAAAGATAATTCAAACATAAATATAATCGTATTCCATGACAAATTTGCCCTATGTCGCATTCTAATTAAAACTATAGGTTTTAAATAGAAACACCATACTACAACCATTTCAGAATAGCAGACACGCTAATATTTAATTTATAAAAACACGAAACTTTAGATGACGATCAAAACTAATGTCGGGCTAAATAAATATTGGGCCACTTTAGATGACGAG
The DNA here is from genome assembly GCA_037832605.1 of Cyclanthera cordifolia. Taxonomy (NCBI): domain Eukaryota; kingdom Viridiplantae; phylum Streptophyta; class Magnoliopsida; order Cucurbitales; family Cucurbitaceae; genus Cyclanthera; species Cyclanthera cordifolia. The sequence continues at coordinate 51 of JBBMEG010018143.1, read as the reverse complement.
CAAAGAGAAAAGATGTTGAGCAAGCTTTTCATGTCGGGCAGCTCGACATTT
>JBBMEG010018133.1:0-27736 GCA_037832605.1 Cyclanthera cordifolia | reverse complement strand
TTCCACATAATTGGATATACAAATTGATCATTGACTCTTAAAGAGAGGGGACCCTTTGATAGATTCTATCATAATCAATCAGCTGTAGTAGTGCCTAAGTAATCTCCTTCTTCTAGTGCTCAACTTAGAGATTTCCTTTTCTCCTCTATCGCTGGACTATACTATCTTTCGAAGATTGAGAAATGGGTACTATCAATGGGATTTCCAGAACAAACTCACAAAACAAAAGAAGAGAACAAGGATAATTTTTGAAACCGAAGTGAGCCACCGCTAAAACACTAGTTATGTTGATGTTGGCGTGCCCCTGTTGGGCCGATGAATTCTCATATAGCGCAATTTCAACCATTTCAGGGAACCCTGATTAGCTAATAGTAGCATTATACTTCTATCAATACCGGGAAAATTATTGGACTTGATTGATTAGCAGTCGTAATAGCAGCAGTTAGTCTTGGTACTTCAATTGATGCTTTTACAGTCCCACCTTCATATCCTGAGAGATAGAGAAATATGGACATGGATTTTCTCCACGTTAGTGGTAGCGCAGACCTTAAATTTGGGTAATGGATATGGATCTATACCACACTAGCCAGTTCACGCTATAGAGTAGGAAGGAGGAGATGTAAAAACCTTTCTTATCCTTGAATCGAGATTATGTCGGCTATCCCCATTACAAGAATGACAAAGATCAGATCTTCTCTAACTCTAAGAGTGAATTGGCCAACTTCAAAGCATTAAGTGATGAACTCTCTTCTGATTGATTATCTCGATTTCACTGTCTTAGTTGACAACCATGTCTACTTCTCTTCAATGCCTCCTTCAAAGAGCTTAAGAAAAAAAGGGGTTGGAAGTTAACAAGGTAGTATGCACCCTCGGCTCTAATCCAATCCTTTCATACATCGATTCAACTGTGCTTGTGATGAAAGAAGTGGTAACGTTAATATCTATAAAGATTTAATAGAACCAAGCTTCTGTAATAGATCTCAAACTGGAGTCCTACCAGTTTGAAGGCAAGAACGCACTCAAAGTCAAATTTGCGTTCAGTTGTGTTCAATTTCATATCTGGATTGGTACTTTCCCCAACCTCATTACTTTTTTGAATTCCCTCGAAAACACCTTGGGTGACTGGACTACTATAAACTGAACTTTGAAGTCGAGGTAAAAACAGGCACTTTCAAGGCATTTAATGAAAAGGAATTTTTAACGTCATTAACGATTTTGGCAAGAAGGTAAGGCATGATTTATTCCATATGAAGTGGAGTAGCAAGATATGCTTTACTTGACGTTTAATACCTTGAGGTTGACTGTTAAGACTGAATGAGTATGATATAGAAACCTACAATTTCTTACTTATCATGAAAGAGGAATAGTGAATAGACACATTCTAGGGGTAGTGATGAAAGTGAGTTAAGTTAGCCTAGAGAAAAATAATGGGTAACTAGTATTTCAAGAAAGGTTGAGCCTTGACATGTAGAGAATAAGGGGTAAGCAATTACATCACAAGTCTATGCTAGGCTCTACTGGTATCGCTTTCAGGCAATCACATTCTATTCAGATAGAAGAACTAGTCTATTAATAGCAGTACAAGATATCTAGTAAGAGTGTTAGCTTGCTTGGCTACATGGGTTTCAAATTGAAAGGGCAAGAGCATGTCTTGAGTAGAAGGAAGATGCTATTAGGTTTTAACCATTTTCACTTCCCAACTAGGATAAATTTAATCATTATCAAAGTAATTTCTCAAGCTTGTCTTCTTCTAATTTTTAGAAAAAAAAATCTCTTTAGCAAAGCCATTCTTTTGTCAAGGGCCAAGTTCCTTAAATTTAATTTAATAATCAAATCTTTGGTCAATGAAACTATATAACATATACATAGGCTTTTTCTTACATAATTAATATAGCTTAATTAACATAACTAAGGCAGACTAATCAAGATCATAGATTCTTACCACTCGTTATAGGAAATAGACCCTTTGGTATGGGATCAAACTAATGTGGCTTAATCAAGTGTTTTTGCTTAACCACCTACAGTATCTGAAACCATTTTCATCATTGAGTTAGAAGGGCAAGATGTTTTAAAAAGTTTTTGCATGGGCTCATCATCTGATGCAGAACTTATTTCATGACCACTATCTATCACTAATCACATCCCTCACTTCAAACTTTTCGATTCCATGGGTAGTCTCCTTTATAAAGGCATTCCAACTTCAGAGGTAGGTGAACCGAGTCAGAGAGAAGTTTGACTTCTCGGATAGGATCAGATCCTATTCGACCATCATGAAATAGAATATTTGGGGCAATAGGGATAGGAGTTCTTATCTATAGGACGGGCTTTCAAGATAGAGATGCACTACTCCATCTAGAAAAGGCTTTTCCTCGAAGGCCAAAAGGGCAGCAAAAAATCAATAGAATAAATCCCTTCCTAACTGATAGGACTCTACATCTGGGTCTTATTCTATCTCAAACTTTGATTAGGAAGAGTGTCATTTTTCTATAGATTAATCATTACATAATAAAATACAATAAAAAATACAAAAAAAAGATTCTCTTACCGGCAAGAAAGGAAAAAGTATAATTTCCTTTTTAAAGCCTCAATGTGTTTACCATACGGCATCAACACTAGTTGATCCTAAGGTTAATGACTCGAGGGAAATATGGTTTGGACAACCGAACTCACATGGTATTAGTAAGGTATCTTATGATGTCCATTATGAGATTTGGCTTGTAACCTAGCACCTCCCAACACCATTTATAATGAATGAGGTCAAGAGAGAGATATACCAAAATGTTCCAATCAAAAGAATTGATAAATAATGATTCAATTATTTGACATCTTTGAGAGGTGCCTTATATATTCTTGGTGTGGTGTGTTTTAACACACTAGGCGATTAGTTGGATTCTTAGATTGAATCCATCTCATCGTCACTAGTCATTCGTCGGTAGAGTCTCGATTAGTTGTTTTTGTCGCTTTGTATGTAGGAGGAGATCCTACTTTGAATGTTGTCTCGTTACGCGTATCTGTTGTCGCCTTTTTTGTTGTCTTGTACATCTAAGGCGACAAAAGTCTTCCGTCATCTTTTTTTTTTCCTTTTTTTTTTTTGCTAAACCTAGATAGATTGGTTTGTGTTTTTTTAATTCAAAATTCAAACACTTAATATAAAAATATCGATACATTCAAGATTGCTATATGAATAGATTTTAACCTTCTAGTCTAGCTTTGTTCCTCGCATGAGCTTTGAAAGTACATAAACTTCTCTCAAAAGGGTACAACCAAATTTGTAAAGAATTATTATTCTGTCTTCTTCTAGCCGATCTAACTTACTTACATGAAGTATCTTCGAATATAAATCAAAGAAGAAAGCACAAAACTCAACAATAGTAGTACTTATAATCTTTAGCAAGAATTTACGAATACTGATGGGATTAGTCTTTAGAGTAGAATGTGACAGTTTTGTGCTTTCAAACAAACAAATTTCTCTTCGTTCACACTAATGAACCGTGAAATATTTGATCCAAAACCATCAGGAAATTTAACTTATTTTATGAAGTTTAAGAATTCCACCATCTCTTCGCTTGTTAAAGTGTTAAAAGTTTGAGGTTCTTGTTCTACAAAGTCATTAGCAGTTAGTAGAGCATAAGATACAAGATCGGAATAATCATATCTTGTAAGAGGATTACTATTTCTTCAAACTCTATCTCTTGCTTATTGATAATTTTCAAGGTTGGAACAAGGTTCCACCTCGAAACCAACTTCCTCTTCTTCCTCTTCTATCTCTTCATCTAAAATCTCTTCTTCTTGATTTTCTAGAGCTATGAGAGGTGGGGTTTCTAAAACGATTTCTATAGTGGTTGTAGTGTCTATAGGTATAGAACTAGTTTTCTCTTCCTCAAAGCCTATTTTTGTTTCATCAAATATGACATCTCTACTTATAAGGATTTTTGAAGCATTTTGATCTAAACATCATAATTTGTATCCTTTAATACCCTCGAGGTACCCTAAGAAAATACATTTCTTAGCCCTCGGATCTAGCTTACCCTCTTTAGAGTGAGCATAAGCTATGCATCCAAAGGTTCTCATATGGGATAAATCAGGGGACTACCTTGCCATAAATCTTGAGGAGTTTTCAAACCTTTAGCGGTGGAAGTGCTCCTATTAATGATATAACTAGCCATGATTATTGCCACCCAAAATGGTTGAGGTAATTTGGACCAAGACATACATCTAACCTTTTCCAATAAAGTTCGGTTCATCCTTAAATGTCTAGCTATTCCCTTGGCTTTACAAAAAAATTTGAATTCATGGTTACAAAACTATAAGCCATTATCCGTTCTAATTCTTTTAACCTTGAGACTAAATTGAGTTTCTACATAATTGATCCATTCTACAAATTTATTATAAGTGTCAGATTTATTCTTCAAAAGATAAACCCACACTTTCCTAGAAAAGTCATCAATTATAGAAAGAAAATATCTAGCAAGAAACATTAGACGGCCTCCACAAATCGAAATGCAAATAATCCAATTTGTTTCTAGAAAATATTCACTTTTACCAAATTTTACTCTCTTTGACTTTCCATAGATACAATGTTCACATAAGCCTAGATCACTCTTGGTTAAATTGGAAATAATTTATTGCTTAATCAACTCCTTAATCCCTTGCTCACCCATGTGACCTAGACGTCTATGACAAAGAGAAAATTTGGAATTATTATTTTCTTAAGCTAAATCAATTGACCCTACAACCGTTGAACTTTCTAGTGCATAAAGTGTATCTCTCAATAAACCCTTCATCACTATACAAATTCACTTCTTGATTTTTAACACTCCTTCCTCTAACTTAATTGTGTACCCTAGTTTATCTAGCATACTTAGAGATATTAAATTTCTTTTGATCTTAGGTACATACCTAACATCAACAAGACATTTAATACTTCCATTATCAAGCTTTAGCCTTATTGTCCCTAGACTTTATATCTCACAAGTTTGGCGGTTTCCTAATATGAATTTACCTCCTACACCGGTTTGAAAGTTACTAAGTCATTCCCTATTAGGTGTCATATGGAAAGAACAACCCGAATCTAAAATCCAAGCATTCTCATCACTAGTGGTGCTAACCATTAGTACTTCATTATATTCTTCATTAATGTTAACATCACTAGTATCTTCTTTCTCTTTTCCCACCAAATTTGTTTCTATGATCAGGACAAAACCTTCTAATGTGACCTACCTTATGGCCATTATAACACTTCCTAGAATTATTTTTAGGCCCCCTAGACTGAGACCTTCCCTTACTTTTACCCCTCTAACTAGTGTTATTCACATACTTTGGACGATTCTCTACTCTACCTTTAACAAACAAGACTCCGAATTACATTTTTTATTTTCTCTTTAACTCTTGGGCTTTAATTTTAATAGTGGCAGAACAACACTACATGTTAAAGCATCCCTACCAAATTTCATAGCAGATTTAACATCACTATAAGCATCGGGTAAAGAATTTACTAAGACAATAGCATGATTTTCATCGGAAAAGACTTCATTATATTTTCCATTTAAGAAACAATCTTATGAAAATCATCTAAATTATCTTTCATGCTTTTATTAGATCTTAAAACTAAAGAACTTAGATTTAGGATAAATCTTACTTGATACGGATGTCGTTTGATATGTGTTCCAAGCTTATTCCAAAATCCCAAAGTCGTCTCCTCTCTTTGTACTTGTCGTATGATGGAATCTGATAGATGAAGAATAATAAGGCTATGTGCAACTTATTCATTTCCGATAGTTGTTCTTAGGTTATGCTCTCTCGAATTTCCTCCTTATCTGATATGACATAATCAACTTTTGGTTGATGAAGAACCGCGAGCATCTTGATTTTCCATAAACCAAAATCGCTCTTTCCATCATAACGTTCAACTTCAATTTTCGTTGTCATCCTTCAAAACAAAAAAACACAAAAATTGGTAGCAACTATACTTTTTCAAGAAAATTATTCAACTATACAAGAAATGTAAGTTCAATTCAAAAATTCTAAGAATAGGGGAAAAATTTCACAAGAACATAATTCAAGAAAATTTTCCTAAACTCAGCAAAATTCTTTAAACAGTAATTTTCAAGAAAGTAAATGCTAATATATGACGGAAACTAGAGTTAGGCTCTGATACCACACTGTTGTAAAATTCGCTTTTGACCTCATCTATGCATATATCAATTTTGTGATTTTGTTCACTCACTAAATTATGGACAAACAAGCTTACATACTGATTTTGTGCAATTAGATAAAATTTTCAGCAAGTATATAATATGTAAAACATAAAGAAAAACACGAAAAAATGAACGTTGAGATACGTGGTTCGGTACGTTTGTCCTACATCACGAGCACCTAAGGCATAACCTAGGTGAGACAATTTTATTAGAGGATTTATTCAAGAGTGATTTCAATAACCCAGATAAACACATTACAAATTTGAATCTAATAAAATTGCCCAAAAAAAAAATTACTTTTAAAAACAAGAACAAAGGAAAAAGGAAACAAGAATACACCTAATAGAATGAAAAAAGGCCTCTTGCAACTTCTTGAACTCTAAAAAAATGTCTCCAAAAAGCTTCAATTTGATGGATCTCCAAATTAATCCAAAGATTGATTCATGACCTAGCCTTCAAGAAAGGCAGTCTAAAGGGAATAATCACCAAATTCGACCAAGAAATGGCCGGAGAAGACGGCGAACGCTGATGCAGAGGTAGACCGCCGGCGGTGGCAGATTGCGCCGGCTGAGACCCCGCCTGGGTCTTCTTCTTCCTCTGCCTATTGAGGATCTCGACCAAATGAGTTTGAGGGGGACAGAAAATTCCTCCCCTTTAGCTTTCTATCTCTTGCAAACTTTGAGTACAATTACTCAAATGCCCATTTCTTTCCCTCTATTTTTCTTAAACACCACTTTGCTCACAAGGAAATTATAGGCTTTGCTACGTATTATAAAACTTAGGTGGTTATAAAACATCCTAACCAATTTTACCAACTTAACAATCCAATTAATTAAACTAATTATTATTAACTATGTATTTAAGATGTAGAAAATGATATTTAATTAAAACAATAGTTCTAAAAAAAGTCTAGGTCATTTTTTAACATTGGTGAACTGAGAATTTCCAACCGAAAATCTTCTTGACCTAATCTACTTGATACTTTTAGGAAATTTTAGTGTGTCGGGTTCTCTCAAGATAGAGGAACGAACAAGGTGGATTTGGGTTTCCATGTTTCTAGTTATTAGAGCATACTAGCCGTTTATTTCAAATATTATTTACTTTTCTTAAATGATGTCGTTTTGCTTAGGCTATGTTAGTTTGCAAAACGTCGTCGTGTACCCATTCTGTTTTTCTCTCTAACAAACTGGTCACGTGGCTTAATTTCATTGGTGGCTATTCCCTTGGTGCACACTCCCTCTCTGCTATTTAGCTGAGACTGTACACTAAAACAAATTAATTAATTTTAGGCTTCTTTTTATTTCCTCTGTGCTGTTCTTCTTCCCTTTTTCCCTTTCAGGTCTGAATCAAATTTCATCTTGGTATCAGAGCCATTTTAGGCTAAACGCCATGGCCGATCAAGCTTCAACTTCCGCAACCAACAACGCAGAATCAGTGTCTGTCATCTCCTCTTCCCTGGTAACAAACATAGCCTCCTCAAATCTGTCCTTTGGCCATCCTTTAAGTACTGTCCTAACTGTTAAATTAGATGAAACAAATTTTCTCTTATGGCGCGGAATGGTCCTTGCAATACTGAGAGGACAAAGAGTTGACAGCCATGTTCTTGGCACTAAAACCGAACCTAAAGAACTGATTGAAGTTCAGCTTGAAAATGGAACAACACAGCAGCAACCTAATCCTGAGTATGAAGAATGGTTTACCATTGATCGTGCACTCTCTGGATGGTGTTTGGTTCCATGGTGCCAGCCATTGCCTCAGATGTGGTAAACTTCGAAACATCTCGAGAGGTATGGACAGCTCTGGAGCTCATGTTTGGAGCGACCAGCAAAGCACGTATCAATCAACTCAGAGCCAAGCTGCAAAACACAAAAAAGGGCTCCTAAAAAATGCTGGACTACCTTCCCTTGATGAAACGAACAGCCGAGCAGCTACAACTCGCAGGGGCTCCCGTTCTACTGAGTGACCTCATCTCTTATGTCCTTGGTGGCCTAGACGCTGAGTACATACCAATTGTATGTGTTATTGAGGCAAGAGAGTTCAAATTATGGAAGGAGTTCCATGTTGTCCTCATCACCTTTGAAGGAACACTAAGTAGGTATCAAACTCCTCCCCTGTCTGGTGATCATTCTGCTAACTATGCAATTCATGGAAAGCAAGGAAATCAGTCTCAGAGGTACAATCAAGGCAATAGAGATGCCAATCGTGGACAACAAAATGTGTCACAACGTAATGGAAATGGAGGAAGGTACAACAGAGGCAGAGGACGCAGCCAGAGTGGTAGAGGAAGAACCAATAATGGTCAAAACTCTAACTAGAATCAAGAGAATTACTCAGGTAAACCTCAAAACAATTTCTCTCAATCTCCAATGTATTGTCATTTGTGCTGCAAACCAGGTCATTATATTACCTTCTGCTGGTATCAATTTGATGAAAACTACAAAAATCCAAACAACTTAACTAGAAACAGCACCTCAAGTGACAATACAGCTCTAGTCGCCACCCTTGAAGCCATCACAGACCCCTACTGGCTTGCTGATACTGGTGCTACGACTCATGTCACTGATGAAGCCTCCAACATGAAAAATAGCACCCCATATACAGGTACTAAAACTCTATCTGTTGGTGATGGCTCACAACTTGAAATCGCTAGTGTTGGAAACTCTGAATTACAATTATCAGCAAGCAAACTTAAACTAACTGATATACTTCATGTGCCTGCAATCTGTCACAATCTGCTTAGTATATCAAAATTCACTATGGATAACAATGTCTTTGTTGAATTTCATCCCCTGTATTGTGTTGTGAGGGATAAGGACACTAACAATGTGGTGCTGCGTGGAACACTAAGCAATGGGTTATACCATCTTGACCTACCTCTAGCATCATCAAATGAACCTCCCTTCAATCCCAAATCTACCTGTCTGCTTTCATTACACACTGCTGCTGAGTCTCGTCCTTCTTTCAATCATATAACCAATGTTGCTTTCAATAACAATGTGTCTAGTAAAGTGTCAAAAGCCTTATGGCATCAAAGGATAGGACATAGTTCGGATAGAGTATTGTCTTTAATTCTCAAAGCTTGTAATCTCACGTTATCATCGAATGAACCAAATTTTTTCTGTGAATTATGTCAATTCGGTAAATCTCATGCCCTCCCCTTCTCTAAATCTAACACCAATGTCACACAACCTCTCCAAATTTTCTCATGTGATCTATGGGGCCCTTCCCCTATTTTATCCATAGCCGGCTATGCTTACTATATAAGCTTTGTTGACCATTACAATCGCTTCACTCACATCTTTCCCTTGAAAACCAAAGGCAATTCTCTATCAGCTTTAATACAATATAAAAATCTTGCTGAAAACTTATTTGACACCAAAATCAAAACTCTTCAAAGTGACTGGGGAGGCGAATTTCGATCCTTCTCAGCCACACTTCAACAATTTGGCATCTCCTTCCGTCACTCATGTCCACATACAAGTCAAGAAAATGGTCTCGTTGAGAGAAAGCACAGACATATTATTGAAATGGGACTAACCTTTCTTGCTCAAGCCTCCATGTCATTTCAATATTGGTGGGATGTCTTCTCTACTGCTGTCTACACCATAAATCGCTTACCTACCCCTGTTCTCAACAACAAATCTCCCTTCAATCTTGTATACCATTCTTAACCTGACTACAAATTTCTTAAAGTATTTGGTGTTGCCTGCTATCCCTGTCTTCGTCCATATCAGAACCACAAATTTCAGTTTCATAGCACCAAATGCGTCTTCCTTGGCTACAGCTCCAGCCACAAAGGCTACAAATGCCTTAGTCAATCCGGTCGTCTATATATCTCTCGGCATGTTGTCTTTAATGAACACATATTTCCTTTCAAGCAGTCACCCTCTTTTCTCCACACAAGCATATCCTCATCCTCTGTTATCTCTACAATTCCCTTCCCTACCACTATCACACTTACCAATAACCCATCCCTTCCTGTTCCACCAGAATCACCTTCACCTGTCCATGATACTGCTGCAAGCACCAGTCAGGCATCAGATTCTTCCACCTCACCTCCCTCTGCTACCACTGATCATGCAAATACAAGTCTATATAGCAGTCCACCCACTGATCTACATCCTACAGAACAAACTGCTCCTATCCACCACATGATCACTCGATCAAAAGCTGGTATACACAAGCCCAAACACATGGGCCTATCTATCTACTACATGCCCAACAACTCAGGCACCTAAAACTGCTAAAGTTGCTCTTCTTCATCCTCTGTGGAAGCAGGCTATGGACAGTGAAATTTCAGCTCTCAAAGTGAACTCTACCTGGTCTATTGTTCCAGCTAAGCCACACATGAACACCATAGGTTGCAAATGGGTGTTCCATGTAAAAACACAAGCTGATGGTTCCTTTGACAGATGTAAAGCTCGACTTGTTGCCAAAGGCTTCCATCAGCAACCTGGTATCGACTATCATGAGACCTTCAGCCCTGTCATCAAGGCTCCAACAATACGCATCATTCTATCTCTAGCTGTGAACCACAACTGGGTCATTCGCCAAATTGATGTCAACAATGCCTTTCTAAATGGGGACTTACATGAAACGGTTTACATGACTCAGCCACATGGCTTCATTGATGCTGCACACCCGAACCATGTATGTCTGCTGCATAAGGCCATATATGGCCTCAAACAAGCACATCGGGCATGGTTTGACAAGCTCAAAGCCACTCTACTTCTATGGGGTTTCACAAATTCCAAGGCTGATCCTTCATTATTTTTCATCAAGCAACAAAAGCTAACTCTATTTGTTCTTATTTATGTAGATGACATCATTGTTACAGGCACTTTAACCTCATATATTACCAAGTTCATCCAACAACTCAACTCCACTTTTGCTCTCAAGGATATGGGACCTCTCACATACTATTTGGGTGTTTCAGTCAGTCGTAATCCACAAGGCATCCACCTTTCACAGGCTCAGTACATCCTTGACCTCCTGCAACGCCTTGAGCTTGATCATCTCAAGCCCTGCTCTACACCAGCAGTCATCAGCAAGAAACTATCTCTGTATGATGGTGAACCCCTGGAAAATCCAACTGTCTATCGTAGTCTACTTGGTGCTCTTCAATACCTGTCTTACACTCGGCCTGATATCTCTTTCATTCTCAACAAACTTAGTCAATTTAATCAGCAGCCTACTACTACACACTGGATTGCAGCTAAACGTGTTCTTCGATATCTGAAAGGGACTCTTGACTATGGTTTGCTCATCTCCAAATCGCCCTCTACCACTATCACAGCTTACAGTGATGCCGATTGGGCGAGTGGAGTTGATGATCGCAAAAGCATATCTGCTCACTGTATCTTTATAGGAAGCTCACTTATGTCCTGGAGTTCCAAAAAGCAACAAGTTGTTGCCCGCTTCAGTACTGAATCCGAGTACAGATCTCTTGCACACTGTGCTGCTGATATTACATGGATCGAATCCCTTCTACGTGAGCTTCGCACCTTATCTACTCAACCTCCAACTCTATGGTGTGATAACACTAGTGCTATATCCTTGGCAACAAATCCTGTTTTCCATGCCCGTAGCAAGCATGTCGAGATTGACCTACATTACGTCCGTGACAAAGTCATCTCGCAGCAACTTCACCTTCAGTACGTACCCTCTGATGAACAGCTTGCTGACGCTCTCACAAAACCTCTTAATGAACAACGATTCTGCTCTACACGTTCCAAACTCGGTGTAATTCAATTACCCGCTCGTTTGAGGGGGGATATTAGAGCATACTAGCCGTTTATTTCAAATATTATTTACTTTTCTTAAATGACGTCGTTTTGCTTAGGCTATGTTAGTTTGCAAAACGTCGTCGTCTACCCATTCTATTTTTCTCTCTAACAAACTGGTCACGTGGCTTAATTTCATTGGTGGCTATTCCCTTGGTGCACACTCCCTCTCTGCTATTTAGCTGAGACTGTACACTTAAACAAATCAATTAATTTTAGCCTTCTTTTTATTTCCTCTGTGATGTTCTTCTTCCCTTCTTCCCTTTCAGGTCTGAATCAAATTTCAACTCTAGTGACAGGGGTTTACAACGAGGATGAAGACTAATCAGCGTTGGCCATAGCTGCTTTGATACCAAGATAACTTTCAAACAAAGAAGAAGATAAGGATGAGTTGAAGCCTTGAGTGTTAATGAACTCAGAGGGCAAGAGCTTGAATAAATGCAGCTTTACAATAAAATCAGGAGTGAATAAAAGTATCATACGAGGAACTAAAACCGAGTACAAATGAGAGATAAGGTTTCCTGGATAACAAATTAATTAAATGGAGATAGTACAGAAGTCAGGTGGGGATGACAGCTTGGGCTTGGGATTGGGCCTTTACACTATTAAAGAAAAATAAATTATCATGCCCAATATTCACTTTCAATAGTAACGAGACCTCTCACCAATTTATGAGATACATGAATTACTTCTTTGGTTATCCATTAATTTTGAAATTAATATGATGGACTACTCGTCTCATCTGATTGATTTTATTTTGAGATGAATATACTTCCTTTCGCATTTTAAACACAATTCATATTATATCAGTTAACATGAGCTTTCTAATGGAACATTAACACTAAAACTATGTAGCCATGTGCAATTTATTTTTATATTTTTATTTTGGCTTTTGCATGTATATTAAAAAACAATAAAAATTTGGTGTATATCACATTTTAATAATAGTTGCATCTATAGTAGAAATTTGAGGCAGCCTAATAAAAATTACCAAAAAGTCCACGCAACCCACTCAAGACAAAACACAGGTCCACCCATATCCATCACCTTTCTATCAAAATATATGGATGTCTATCACTCACTACAACCCTTGTCTATCACTCGCTTTAATCATATCTATCATTTTTTTATACACTATTCCACTTTCCCCCAATTTGCATGGGTTCACTATTCCACGTTCCCACTCTCTTTTTATAAAAATTTCATTTCGCTTCTTTTTTTCAAAAATCATTACCTCTTTCGTTTCTCTCTCTTCAAAGTCATTCAACTCTCAACTTTTCTCATTCGGTTTAATTCCATTCTCAAACGTTTTTCATTCTCTCAATCGATTTTTATGTCATACTGACGGGCATGTTTTTACTGAGTTTCATTTTAAATCTATATCAATCGATTTTTCTTTTTTTTTTAGATTACAACAAATGGGTATGTGGATTCGAACCTGTGACTTCATGATCCTTGGGTGTACACTAATATTGCTTTAGTGCTCATTTTGGCTAATTCAATCTTAATCAAATCCTTTGTATGAAACTGTTTTAGATCATTTCACTTTAATTACTCCATCGATTGTATGAAACGATTCATATTTCAATCGATTTAAATAACTGATTCATATTTCTTTTTTACTTCATTGATGTATAAAACTGTTTTTAATTTAACTTCTATATGATTGTGTTCATTATTCTATTTGATTTTTAACTTTCATATGATTTCATGATTCCGTTCATTGTATGTATTCAATCATTGTATTGATTTTATGTTTTGTACTCAAAAAAAAAAATTGTATCGATTGTATATATTCTCTTGTATCACTTACAAAGTATTATCACTGTATATAAACTAGCGTTGTTGGATAAGCTACTCAAGTCGAAAAGTGTACCATTGGAAAGCAAGCTGATGAGGTGCATATATTTCACTAATTAAAGTCCATCAGTGAAGCTGTTTGAGGTCTATCAATGAAATGATTTAAGTCTATCAATGAAACTGATTGGAGATTGTTAGTTTAATGATTGAAGTCTATAAGTGAAATGATTGAAGTCTATAAGTGAAATGATTGAAGTCAATTATTCATCAGGTTTCTATCAATTTTCGTATAGTCTATCACTCTCTTTAATTGTAGTCTATCGCTCATTTTAACTGTAGTCTATCAATCACTTTAAAAATTTTCGTTCAATTTATTTTGATTCTCTCATTCAACATTTCGATTCTACTGTTCATCTTAAACGTTTCAATAATCTCGTATTTCACTATTATAGTAAATTTATTGATGTTCATTAGTTAAATATTCAATGATTGAAGTCTATTAGTCAACTGATTGAAGCTCATTAGTAAAGCTGATTGAAGTCTACCAGTTCAATGATTGAAGTCGATTAATGAAACTCATTGGAGTCTGTAACCTTCAATCAATTCGATAATAGACTTCAATCAGTATCAGTGACCTGAGCTTGGTGGTGCTAGCGGCGACGTGTGGCAGCCGACAATAGAAAACGGCGAGTCTTACCTTGTTGGATATAGCTCTTCTCTTCGTGAACACATATTTGGTCTCTATTTTGCAAACAGAGGTCTCTAACTTTGTAGATCTAAAAAGAAATCATTGTGTTTCAAGGTTATTCGCTAGAAAAAATGAAGTTTTGTTGTTTACTACTTTTTTTTTAAGCTTATTTTTAACTTACTTTTTTTCTAATCATATGAATAACACCTACGGGACTATTCGTTGGGTGAAACGGAGTTGATGTTGTTGAAAGAAATGAAAATCGAAAAATGAAAATCACAATGAAAGGTAAATATCCCTATAAGTTTTTGTAATCAACACAATGTTTCCCTTTAACTAATAAGACATGTTGATGCCGAAAAATGGTCAACGAATATCCACAGTGAATTTTTTTTATCTGAGGATGAAAATGCCTGCAAAAAAGACGAATTTTAGGACACACCGGTGTGGTGTGAGCCACAGGACCTCCGATTCCTAACAAACGGGTTTAGGGAGCGTAAAATTGGAACTAAGGAATAGCTTAAGAATACTTAGCTTAGGAATCGCCCCCTGAAAGAGAGAAATGACTTGACTCTTATAGCAACCGGTATCGTAACTGCTGCAGCTCACTTATGGCGACATAATGGCCGGCCGTTAGAAACGTCCGTCATTAAGTTGGGTATGAATATCGGCGTAACTCCTGACCGTTACCCTTCGGAGGTGTAATGGTTTTGACTCTGGAGTTACTTGGACTCGCTCAACCTTGGCAGGTCCTCACCTCCACGGCCGACCCCTTAGGGGTGCAGCCTTCTCGTTGCAGCACTAGGATGCCACGGGTGTGTCGCGTCCCTTAGTGCTACTTTGGACTTGGTCGACTTATCCACAGGAAAGTTCTAACCTCCACGACCGACCCACCCGGGTCAGCCTACTTGACCACCCTCCTCAGAGGTCGGCTTTGGACTCGGTCAACCTTTACGGGTCCTCACCTCCACGACCAACCCACTCGAGTTGCCCTACTCGTTGTAACTGGGGACGCCACGGGGTGCAACGTCCTCCTGCGTTACTTGGACTCGGTCGACTCCTGGGGGAGACTTCTGACCTCCACGACCGACCCACTCGGGCCGACCTACTCGTTGTAACGGGTGACGCCACAGGGTGCGACGCCTCCAAACGTTACTTAGACTCGGTTGACTCGTCCACAGTAGCGTTCTAACCTCCACGGCCAACCCACTCGGGTTGGCCTACTCGTTGTAACGGGTAAACGCCACGGGGTGCGACGCCTCCAAACGTTACTTGGACTTGGTCAACTCTAGGGGGAGTCCTGACCTCCACGGCCAATCCACTCGAATTGACCTACTCGTGGCCGGACCCGAGGAGGGTGAGGCTGCAAGTGCCAACCCTAGGGGGTCCTGGCCTTCCTTTGTCGACCCTCAGGGGTGTCGGACTTGCTTGGCCGATCCCCAGAGGGACGGTATGGACTCGGCCGACCCCTAGGGGGTTGTGGCCTCCTTTTGGCTGACCCCCAGGGGGTCGGCGCTGGAGTGGCCGACCCCCGGGGGGTCGGCAATGGGCTTGGGCGACCCCGGGGGCTGGCGTTGGCTTCTTTGTTCTTTGTGCAGGTCCCGACTTCTTCCGAGTCCTTTGGGATATTTTTAGGTTATAATAGATTAATTACAACAAAATTTATTTTTGTTTTAGGTTAAATTTCCGCCTCTCTCTTTCTCATCCACAAGTAATTTTATTTTTCTTTGGAAAATTCAAATGATTTAGGGCTTCTTTTTATATATATAATTTTATTTTATGCCTTTTTCAAATCAATTATGTATATATTTGATGTTCCATAGATATGAAGTATGGATCGAAAAACTTTGTAAAACTTAACGCTCTATGAACACCAATTATTAATCGAAATTAAAAAAAAAGAAATTAAAGAAAACTTTTATGTGTTATAAGTTATAGTTGATTCTTTTTTAAAGTTTTAGCACGCTTAGTGGGACAAAGTCTACTTTTCATCTCTTCTCTCATCTTTAAAAAATTGAAGGGAACTATGGTATAAACTTTATTAAGATGTTAAGAGTCATCGTAAATTTATGATAAGATGTAATGTATTTATATAAAGTTACATTTTAAACCTATTCTTAAACCTATTCCTAAACCTAATCCTAAACCTAATTACTTAATCGACCTAATGAGTCTAACAAGTCTAATACAAATACTAATATTATAAACCTAATATACTAACTCTAACACTTCCCTAAAGCTAGAACAAATATGTTTGTCATGCTCAGCTTGTTACAAAGGTAACATATTCGCATTTCATTTAATGCTTTGGTAAAGAGATCACCTAATTGCTCTCCATTGTTCACGTAACCTATTGATATCAAAGTTTGTTGAATCTTCTTCTTAATAAAATGACAATCTACTTCAATATGATTGGTCCATTCATGAAATACTAGATTCGAGGCAATATGTATAGGTGCTTAATTATCACACTATAACTTTATAAGCACAGTTTTTTACCCTAATTTTGTCTAGGAGTTGGATGAACCATACAACTTTGCATGTTGCTTGGGCTATGGCTCTATAATCGGACTCGAGACTAGAGAGAGACACTGCATTTTGTTTCTTACTCTATCACGATATTAGATTCCCTCCCATAAAGACATAGTATTCTGAAGTTAACCTTTTATCTTCCTTAGATCCCGCCCAATCGGCATCTGAAAAATTTTCAATATTCATATGTCAACGATTTTCATAAAATATTCCTTACCTGACACAGACTTCAAATAACTCAAAATTTGTTCCACAACCGTCAAATGATCCACTATAGAAGCCGACATAAACTAACTTACTACACTAACAGAATACGATATATTTGGTCTCGTAATGTTAAGTAATTTAGTTTACCAACCATTCTTCTATACCACTCAGGATCTGAAAAGGCTTTCCATTCTTTAACTAGTAAATTTGGAACCATTGTCGTACTACATAGTTTAATAACTAACTTTCCTATTTCGGTCTACAAATCTATATCATATTTAGGTTGAGATAAGAAGACCCATGTCTTATTCCTCATAACCTTGATACCTAAAAAGAATTTAAGAGTTCCCAAATCCTTAGTATAAAACTGCTAATGAAGAAATTATTTCAACGAGGCCAATGGTTCAGATGAAGTGAATCTGGGCACTAATGAAGAGCCAAATTCAACCTTTATAAGTGCATCACTTACTCGTGATGAAAAATGTGATTATGAGTCTTCTCACTCAATATAAAGACATATTTGCTTGGTCCTACTAAGAAATGTCGAGACTTAATCCAAATGTGGCGATCCATCATCTTACCGTTTAAGACGGATTTCGACCAATAAAGCGGACTCAACGACATTTCGTCCAGAACTTATCTCTCAAATTGAAGTTGAAGTGAATAAGCTAATAGAGGCAGGATTTATCTATAAAGTTAAATATCCAACGTGGATAGCAAATATTGTTCAAATTAGAAAGAAAAATGGTCAACTTCGCATTTGTGTCAATTTTTGTGATTTAAATAATGCGTGTCCGAAAGATGACTTTCCACTTCTCATTACAGAAATCATGGTAGATACCACTATGGGCTATGAGATTTTTTCATTTATGGATGGATTGTTTTGGAAACAACCAAATTTGAATGGCACTCGAAGATGTAGAAAAAATGACATTTCGAACCACAAAAGGAGTATATTATTATTAAGTGATTCCCTTCGACTTAAAAAATGTTTGACGATATGTTGCATAACCATGTTGAATTTTATGTTGACGGCATGATCATTTAGAAGAATTAAACAACTTTTTAATCATTTGATGAAATACCAACTAAGAATGAATTCTCTAAAATGCGCATTCGGAGTGACCTCATGAAAGTTTCTTGACTTTATAGTAAGACATCGAGGGATCGTGATTGATTTATCCGAAATTGATGCCATTCAAAAATACCAAGTCCAAGAAACTTACAAAATTAAGAAGTCTTGAAGGTATTTTCTTAGCCCACATCAAAAAATTTATATGCAATCTAACCTGTCAATGTCAATCCTTTCAATGATTAATGAGAAAGAATGAAACTTTTTAATGGGATTAAACATGTTAGAAGGCTTTAGAGAGTATAAAGAAATACTTACTCAACCCTCCTGTTTTAGGTTCTTTATAATGAGAAAATCAATTATATTATTCATTGCTACTCAGGAAACATCTATATAGCATTACTGATCGAAGGAAGAGGAGATAACAAGGAACAAGCTCTCAACTATTTAAGTAAAACTTTTATGAGGGAAGAGCTAAACTATTCGCCTATAGAGAAAATGTGTATCACTCCATTCTTTTTCGTTGATAAGCTAAGAATTTATATTCAAGCATTCACCATACATTTGGTGGCAAAGGCTTATCCCATTAAATATACACTATCTAGGGTAGACGTTTCTGGACGCCTCGCTAAATGGGTAGTTATCCTCCAGCGATTGACATTGTTTATATACTCCAAAAATAGAGTCAAGGGTCAAGCACTTGCTGATTTCTTCTTTAAGGTTTAGGGAAGAAAGAATCTTGGAAAGCATTGGAAGAAGCACATTCGGGCACATGTGGTGCTCATCAAGCCGGACTAAAGCTTCATTGTCAGTTAAGAAGAATGAGTTATTATTGGCCTACAATGATCCAAGATTTCATTGATTATGCAAAAAAGTGTGAAGTCTATCAATTTCATGCAAATTTTATTCAACAACCACCTGAACAACTTCATCTAACTATTGCTTCATGGCTCTTTGAAGCTGGAACAAATTACTTTTTAAAGTGGGCTGAAACTATTCCATTAATAGGAGCTATGAAAAATAATATTCTTGATTTCATTCGAACACTTATCATTTATCGATATGACATCCCACATCATATTGTAAATGATAATGAAGGCAATTCTCCAATAGTTTGATGGACAAATTATGTGAAATTTTAAGTCCAAAGCCCATTTGCTAGCCCAAGCCCATTGTCTACAGAAACTCTATAATAAAGAGTTTCTCATTCATTTGCAGAGGTTATTGTGAGAGAATAGTTGAAGTTTTTTTAAAGTCTAAAAGCCATACATGCATTCTTGAAGACTGAAGCTACAAATAACTACTTGAAGATTGCAACCATATAAACGTTTAGTGAAGATTGAAGCTAGAGAAAAGCTTCTTGAAGATTGAAACTACATGAAAGATTTCTTGAAGTTTAAAGCTTCTATCAAACATGAAAATCAAAGCTATTGATTGAAAGTATCTAAAGCCTGAAGCTACTAAATTATATGCAGACTTAAGTTGTTTAAAAATCTTTGTACTTGTGAGAGAAGAATCAAAGGAGAATAAAATAGAATTGTAGTCCACTATTTCATGTTTGAAAAATCAATATAAATCTCAAGTTTTTCAAATGAGTTATATTTCTCCGAAAATCTCGTCCAACTACTTGTTTAGGAAGTACATAATTATTACTCACACTATAATATACTACTGTATTGGGTCGTTTTGAAGAGTTGGAATAGGGAACCAAAACTTGAGAATGCTTAAACTAAAGTGTATGTTTGATTATAAATTCATAAGTACTTCATAACTTTTTGTGATACACATATGAGGTTATTTATTGCAGTAAAACTTAAGGACTTAGCGAATTTATTCTCCTTCTATGCCTGCATATGCATATCTTCGGAACCATATTCCTACATGTGGTTGTTGTTCTAATTCAACTTATCTTTTAGTTCATCAAAACATTGCATCCCTATTTGTCTATTTTTAAATTTTATTTTCGAAGCTTTCTCCTCATTATTCTGGTTTAGAAAATCACTAACGATGGCAAAGCTTGGTTTTAGAACTACATTCTTCCACTCATTGACTGCCTCTTCTCCTTTCTTTTCGAAAACCGACGTTGCGTCAATTCGATGGAGTTTCCAACCTAGATCATCTCGAAGGCAATGAATTTTTCCTAGTTGGCGTAGCGCAAGCTTGCACGTATTGTCTTTAATATCTTGAATTGCTGATCTTAGCAAATCTTCCTTGTAAGACTCTTCATCATTTTTCTTCTCTTTAAAGTACCGATCTAACTCTAGAGCACCTATTGCACGGTGGATTCCATGACTATAATCAGTTCCAGGAATGAACATCTCCCGAACCTCCTCTACCAGCCCTGCCTCCACCATAAGATCGACACGTTTTTCAATGTACCTATACAAGACAGGAAGTGAAACATCAATCCATACAAACAAGCACTCGAATCGCGAAGTGAAATCCGTAATCGAGTTCTCAACCAAAGTTTTGATGTAGTTGTTCGATCCTCCTACAATAATCGGAAGTCGTTCACGTATGATAATTTCGTCGATGGATTCATGGATGAGACGACAAAACTCTTTGGCCGTTAAATCGGCATTTGGGTCTTCGATTATGCCAAGAAGATGATGCGGAACACCGCGACGATCTGATTCATTGATCTTATTGGTAATAATGTCAAGGCCTTTGTAGAATTGAATCTTGTCAGAGTTAATGATCTCCGATGGAAAGAAAGTTGCCAAATCAACAGAGAGTTTCGATTTTCCACAAGCAGTGCAGCCCATAATGAACACAATTTTGTGCTTCTTGTTGGTCAAATACTCTTCATTGTCCATATTGTTTATTCACCCTAAAACATAACCAAATTACAAAATTGTCAAAATCCACAAATAAATATTAGATAGTTCTATTGTTGGTTAACTTATATTTTTCAAAGCATGATAAAACTATAACTCGGTTATAAAATGATTGAACTTATATATTTTTTAAATTTATAAAATTGTTTCGATTATCATTAATTCTGAGGTTATTTTGCAAATTGGAAAAAAGAACATACAAAATAAATAAATAATATGTACAAACATTTAATAGAGAATCTAAAAAATGAAAAGGCATTTAATAGAGACCTAATTTTGAAAAATATACCGTGAAATAAGTTAGATATGATTATTTCAATTTTTTTTTTTTAAATATGGTTAAATAATAGTGGTAATTATTTATTATGTGCACCTTTTTATTTTTAATATATAGAGAGAGTGTGTGTTTACTTGCAGAAGTCTATGAATCAAATTTTGAATCAAATAATGTACGTCCTTACTTGTTTATCATATTTTAATATTATTTAATATGATCAAATGTATAATGGATATTTTTATATTTATTCACATGAAAATATAATGAAACATTTGAATACTAGGATCAATTTTTATTAAAAGTATATTGTTATGTGATTAATTTATGAAAAGTGTATATTTATTAAATAGATACAATATTAAATATGAGCAATATCCTTATGAGATATTAATATTGTCAAAAAAAAAAAACCTTTAAATATTAGCCAAATATTATGAAATATCAAAAATAAATAGTTTTACTTATTACGGTTATTAAATCAGTGATAAATTAGTATTTGTAAATTTACAATTTTGAAGATTTAATATACTTAGAATATAGACCAATTTTCGAAGGTTGAGCCACCGTTTTTAATCACTAGTATATTGCTTTTCAAATGTAGTAAAACATTTAAATGAGGTTAAATGTGTATTTTAGTGAGCAATATTTATATTTTGCAAATTTTATAATCTAAACCAACTGCACTAAAATATTTAAGTTATGTTAAATGTGCAAGTATTTTATTGAGAAAATTAAGCATTAATAATTCTTGATCCCATGTCTATTTAAACTAACTTCAAGTATATTAAAGATTTAAACAATATATGAATATACTAAAAAATTGAAATTTGAAAAAAATATAGATCTACTCATTTTACTTGTTAAGTATAAATTAAAAATAATATAAATACAAAATTAAAGAAAATAAAATAGATTTAAAGTAAAATTAAAAAAAATTTATGTGGAATAAGTTGAATGCATGAGACTAATCCCACGTCATAGGGGCAAATGCATATGCTAGCATTGTTACAAGACAAACAAATAAGAAGAAGAAAAGAAAAGATTAGGGGCATATAAAAAACGCATTAGCGAAGAAGTGACTTTGTGATAGAGGGAACAAATTTAAAAATTTTAAACCAAGCCACAAAAACTTCTTTTGTGGGACTCGTAATGTTTTAAGTTGTCCCTTTTCTATTTTAAGTTGTCCCTTTTCCTATAATATGTTTGATAATTATTATTTTTTTTTCAAAAATATCATAAAACCTAATTGAAACTTCATTTGGTAAATATTTGTTGTTTCTTGTTTTCTTTTTTATTATTATTATTTTTTTTTTTTTTTAGACAATGTATTCTATAATATATAAAATACAATTTGTACAATTTAAAATTCAAAATTTTAAAAATTCAAATATTCCGGTTGTAAAATGAAATAATAAATATGGATATGGATATAAATAAAGAAATAAATATATGAATATAAATAATAATCACAAAATTATGAATACAAATACAAATATTAATATAAATATAAAACAAGAAAAAAAGTTTTCCTTTTGATTTGACCCTGCACCAAATGTAAAGTCACAATTATCAATTTAATTACTGGAAGGAACAAATAATTAATGAGACAAAATAAAAGATTTATTTCTTAAAACAAAATGAAATAAAAGAAATTCCTTTTCATAAATTCTCGTACCCTAGCTCAATCTAAAGAAAAAAAAAGAAGCCTTTTTTTAGTTGTAGGAACAAAAAACCTAAATGGTTGCCAAGAAAGTCCGATTCTAAAAAATATAAGAAACGGTCTCGTTTCTCGAAATTGGACATGAAATGTTTTTCAAATTTTTAAAAAACAAAACAAAAATGATTAAAGAAACGTGTTTCTTAGAACTTAGAAATATAAAACAAGAAACAAGAAATAAAAAATTGAAGGGTTAGGGTCTCATTTCATAACTATTTTATTTTTTGTTTTTGATCTTTAAAATTTAAGCCTATATTTACTTCAATCTTTTATATATATCTAATTTTTTTTTTTTAAATAAGTATATAATTCCTAATCAAATTTCATAAACCAAACCATTAAAATTATCTCTTTATGGGACAGTCAACCTAACTAATAAAATTTTGCTCTATAACTTTTAAAGAAATTTATATTAAATTTTTTATAATATCTATACAAGAGAAAATAAGGTTATGAGATAGCAAACACACACACACAAAAAAAAAAAAAACCGAAAAAAGAGAGTTTACTATACAAAAAAGAGATACATAAAAGATAAAATCAATTACTTAAACAAAAAGAAACATGAATTCAATATAATAACAACCTGAATTCAAATAGAGATTTAATATGATAGATGATACTTCAATCTCTTTTATGAAGAAAAATATGTCATCACAGCTCTACTTAAATAATAATTTCTTGATTTTTTTTTTTTTTGAGAAAGTAACAAAACATAAGAATCACTATCGACATTTAACAACCATTTCTTTACATACATAAATATATTAGGTAACTTTTCTCCCAAACTTAACAAAAACAACATCAAGGATTTCTTGACATATATAAAATCTTATGTCTTTTGCCCCCAAATTCATTGAATTACTATTATCAAATACATGATTTCTCCATCTACATATGGCAACATCTTAAGTTTTATTGTTATAACTTTTCATATAATTGATATTATCATATTTATAAAATTAAAATAATGATTTTAATATGTTGTCTCACACTGTATTTTCGTGAATAAAATGACCCGAGTAAAAAGATGCGATGATAAAATGTAATATAGTATATAAAGTAATTGAATGCGTAACGACCAAAATTTTTCAAAAGATAATCTAAGACAGTTACATATACACGTTAAAGTGAAAGTATAAATACAAGAAAACAAATCTTTTAAAAAGTGAAGCCGCTTCAATAAATTACTAAAATAATAATTTCTTTTCACGATCACTTAAAACATAAAATCGAAATAACTCCAACATAATACAAACAAATTTTTATAAAAGCATGAAAACTAGTCTTCGAAAGCCTAACAATAAAAATGTCAATTTAAAAGTGGAAGATTGTGAGGACACTATTTCAAGAAACATTGTGACAAACCGCCTTCAGAGTCTAATCGTGAATAATAAGCTTCATGGTCAATTCATTCTTTAAAGTTACTTCAATATAAAATTATACCGGTTTAATGTAACTTGAATTTGGCCAAGCTACAAATACACTTGAAATCAACTTTCGAAATATTTGAAACATTCATGAAACTTGAACTTCAATAAAACCTTGCATTGATTGACTTTGACATGAATCTTGAATCAACTTGAACTAGGCTTTGGTGGAATCAACTTGGCTTGATTTTATAGTCTAAAAATCATCAAATGTCCTCTTTAGATTTTGACGTGAAATTTTAGTTGCCTTAAGCTTGACTTTGACATTTTGAAGTGAGTCATTAATTCAACATCTAATTTGAAATTAAGTTTATTCTCAAATTTTCTTGATTGATGGTCACCTTACAATGGTGCCACTTTGTTCTTACAATAATGTTACTTTTGTACTGCACATGCAGGGGTTGTCACCTTTCAGTAACGTCAGTTCTATTGGACTAAGTGCCCTATTTATGGGGTAACTTCTCATGCGCACCAGTGGTCACTATGTCACTCCTGCTCTGTGTCTGTAGTGGTGGTCACCGTCTCTTACAATGATGACACTCATGTTGGACTAAGTTCTTTCTTTATAAGGTGGCTTGGCATATGTAGCGGCGGTCACCAGACCCTTACAGTGATGTCACTTCAACTCTCTACCTGCATAGGTGGTCACCTACTCTAGCAATGTCGACACTTCTGCTGAACCAAGTGTCTTCTTTGTGAGGTGTCAGGAGGTAACAAACTTTTTTACCTTTTTTTTTTAGTAACAGAGTATCATTCACAGTGGTAAAGTTTGAAATAATTCATATTTTCATGTAAATACTTTTTTTTTTGTGTTACTTATAAACTTGATGTGCTTGGTGCTTTTGTATATTGTCTCATATCATTGCGTAAATGCCCCCTTTCAAGATTTACGCATGAATGATTTTGAAATTTTTTTTTAGAAGGACGTGTAATAATAAAGAAACCACTAAACTTGGATGAGATGAAAAAAAAAAAAAAAAAATTGAACCTTAAGAGTGGTAATGATCTCAATTTTGGTGCGGACAAAAATTATCTTTAAATTTGACAAAAGCGACGACCTTTGAACTTAGGAAGAGTGACTACTTAACCTCTTGGAGAGACCAAAATTTTAAAATTGAGAGAGAAGGTGCAACGCCAGAACTTAAAATGAAGTAGAAACGTCAAAACCTAAAGACAAAGTTGTAATGTTAGAATTTGAAGACGAAGCAGCAACGTCATCACTTAAAGATGAAACAGAAACGTCTAAACTTGATGATAAAGCTACAATATCTGAATTTGAAAATGGGGCAGTAACATAAGAACTTGAAGACAAAGCAGCTGCATCGAAACTTGAAGGCGAAACACAACGTTATGACTTTGAGATGAAGCAACACGTCAGAACTTGAAGATAAAGCAGCAGCGTTGGAACTTTAAGATAAAGTATTGTGCCAAAACTTGAAGACGAAGTAACAACGATAAAAATTGAAAACAAAACACCAGTGTCAAAACTTGAAGACGAAGTAGCCGAGTCAGAGCTTGAAGACGAAGCAACAATGTCAAAACTTGAAGATGAAGCACCAAAGTCAGTACTTAAAGATGAAATAACAACATTAGGACTTAGAAACAAAGTAGCAACGTTGAACTTAAAGACAAAGCACCAGCTTCAGAATATAGAGACGAAGCAGCAATGTCAAAACTTGAACACGAAGCAGCAATGTAAGAACTTGGAGAAGAAGCAGTAACGTCCAAACTTGAATATAAAGCAGCAACGTAAGAACTTGGAGACGAAGCAGCAGCGTCAAAACTTGGAGACAAAGTAGGAATGTCAGAACTTGAAGACGAAACAACAAAAGTTGGGTTTAGAAGATGTCTGAACTTGAAGATGGAGTAAAGATGTCCAAACTTGAAGATGGGAAGCAAGATCATGAGAACATGAAGATAAAGCAGCACGATCAAAACTTAGAGATGCAGTAGCATCGTAAGAACTTAGAGGCAAAACAACATCGTCAAAAACCTTAACAATACGTCTTTAGAGTTCAACCTTGACTTTGGAGTGGGCGATAACGATTTCGTAGTTTAAGAGTGTCCACGATCATAATTCGGAAGAGAACGTAGTGTTATGAACGTTGAACTTGCAGGAGAAATGAATCAAGTAAATGCTTGCTGGCATGATATTTTTTTTTCTTCAAAATGGAGCTGAACTTAGAGTGGCTTTTTTTTTTTTCTTAAATTTCCTACATATCCTTTTATCAGAAAGAGATCAAGTGATAACAAATTTCAAGTACGTAGTTTGATTTTTTTTTTTTTTTTTGTGATTTAACTTTTTTTTTGAATGACTGCACTTAAAATTTGTTTTAAGTTTCCTACATACCCTTTATAAGGAAGACTGTAGCTTGTAGTTTATACTCATACGCTAAGGAGTGTTACAATTTTAAGCCTAAAACCTCTTTAGAAGCTTTTCATTGATTGGATCGATCTGCAGGTCATCTATTACTTATTGATTGCTATATTCTTGTGGAAGAGGTGATTCATTGATATATTCATAAAAAATTTCAGCTTCTACTTCTTCTTTGTATGCAATGTGATGACATGGAGAATCATGTTCTTCTGGTTCTACATATTCTTCCGTTGAATTAGTGATAATCGCATGGCGTCGCTTTATTCTTAATGAACCTTCTGTCTCGACAGTAAGAAAATTTCTCCTCTTCATGCTAGATGAAACAACACTACAAATGTCATCATTGCTTCTAATCTCTTTGTGAGAATTATATTGTATAGCCTTTGTAGAACTCTTACAATAGAGTGGGTTGAAAATAGACTTGGTAGACTCATTTTTCTTGCTTATGCTCTATTGAATCTATGAAAATCTGATGATCACATCACGGTTAAAGTAGATGGTATATCTTCATTCTTTACAAGTTTGCTAAATCTTTGAAAGAGAGACAGTCAGATTGTAGTTGAGATTAAAGATTTTGCTTTTCCACTTGAAAGTCTCCCTAATCTTTGAGAGGTCGATTGTTGTTTCACATCTCAGGCTGAAACTGTGCATTCTGTCTTTTCTCTTGATATTTTCAATCTAAGAAAGGTTGGCACACGAGAGTTGGCGGCCCAATGCGTCTAAGTGTAGATTGACCTTGGTTGATGATATGAATCTCACCACCAACTAGTATTTTCATGAAGGACCAATTATAAGAAGCAAGGAAGAGAAGATTCTAGA
>JBBMEG010018122.1:0-22749 GCA_037832605.1 Cyclanthera cordifolia | reverse complement strand
AATCATTATTTTTAAATTGGATGTTAATTTCATTTTTATTGAATTAATTTTTCGCAGAGTTTTGCTAATGAAAGTAGTGTGTGGTTGTAGTGGTTGTATTAACTTGGTAACAAAATATTAATATTATAGATTTGATTCCCTTTTCGAATATACTTTTCTAATGTGAAGTAAACAGAAAAAGAGGGTTTATTTGTTGCTGCTTTTCCGTAGAGCTGATGAAATTGAGAACCATAATTATAGAATATGCATAGATCAACACATTCATTATTACACTGAATTTGTAGTTCTGAGTTTCTAATTTTTGTTGGAAGTTTCAAAAGCACTGAGCATTGAGATTGGGATTCTGTATAATATGCTTAAACGGTGGGGGCTGATGACTGATGAGGTTATCATTTGGATTGGCATTTTGGTCACTTTTCCCCACTTCAATTATGAATCCTTGATTTCACTGCTTTTCCCAGTTCAAAGATTTTAAATATATCTTCAGCTTTTATCTGTAATTGTATTAATATTATTGAAACCATTTCAATATTTAATTCAAAATTGTTATAGTTTTTTTTTTTAAAGTTTATAAACAAAATTTGAATTTTTGAAAATTATTAAAATTACAGACCAAAATAAAATAAAGATATTGTGGGACCAAAATAAAGATTGCACAACCGTACTCATTATCAATTTGAAAATTTTAATTTGATCAATCATCTTTGTTCAAGTTTGTTAAGTATTGTAATTAATTTCTCATGTCTAATTTAAGTATGATATAAAAGGATAAAATTGTTATTTAAAAAAAAAAAACTTACATTTGTCTTTTTTCTTGATCTTTGTTTCTTAATCTTTATCAACCTCAAAATGAATTTGATAAATAATATTAAATTTAAAAGTGTTAAAAATTAATATAATTTTTTTTTAGTACAAATTGGAGGAGAGAGACAATATCGATTACCATAATCAAAGTCGTGATACTGTGGAACTGGATTAACCTCAAACAATAAAATCACTGCATCATTGACTTATGACGCCGGTTTGAATCCGTTTAACCCGTGATGCTGGTGTTGAACTGGATTAATATAAAAAAATTAAACACAACACTAAACTAGGCTTCAATTTAAAGGAGAACAAAAAATAGAAGACAAAATGCACTAGATCTTGTTTTGTTCCCCTCAGATAAACAAATATGTATTATATATTACATCTCATAGGCTCATATTACATATAACCTAGAACAAAAGAGCTCATATTTCATATCATAAAAGCACTACAAATGAAATATGTAAAATAGCTCTAAATTGTTCCAATTGAATTATTGGTAACAAATTTAATTTATTTGAAAACATTTATTAGCATATGTGTTAGATACAACAATATACCAAATTGCAATTAATGCTCATAATTCATATATAGATGTGCTAAAAATGTTATCTCAAAATTGTCTCCAATTTCAAAGCCCAACCAAACCATCAAATTCAAACCAATGACCTCTTGCCACTTCAATGCTCATGGGCCTTACCCACTTGTTGTTCCAATTCATTCTTTTATTATTCATTGATAAACGGTTTTCTTTTTAGTACAAGGTAAGAGAGGAGGACAACAAACCGTACATGGTACTACAAAAACTCAAAACATTAATCGAGTCGATGCTAATGAATACTAGTGTCGGTTGAGTTATGCTTACTTTGACATCAATACCTATTTATTAAATGTATTAACAATTATAATATTTCATTACACTCTATGAACTAAATCTCCCTAATATAAAATTATAAGTGATTTTTTTTTTTTTTTTTTTGGTATTTGAAGTTTCCAACTTACGATATTTATATGTTAATTGGGTCAATTTTCTTTGGAAAAGTGCATGTAAATGAGAGTTCAACTTGTTCTTTAAATGTCAATTATACATTCAAAGTTGGGTAGTTTTGGGATTAGCATGATTTTAGGGATATTTTGTATGTGTCTTTTCATATATTTCTTCATTTCATTAATTAAATGAACAAACGATAGAAATGAGCTTCAAACAGGTAGTTTGTGAGTAATGAAAAATTAAATGATCACAGGTCATTATCGTTTACGAATTTAAGAGGTGATGTACTCAATTTATAGTGGTTAGCCCCTGATTCATTTTTTATTAATTTTCTTCACAAGTAAATGTTAGATTAAAACGATTTGTCTCATGAAAATAATTGAGGTAAGATATATATAAAAAATAAAAAATAATTGATTAAAATGGATACATATTTATAAATTTGGGCCTATCGCTGTAATAATATTGGGCTAGGCTTATGATAGAGGCGACTGGGCCGAATGGTTTAAGTTTCATCAATTCAGCTTGCCCGGCGATCAATGCGCCTTCAAAACCCGACTGGTCGGACCACGCTTTGCGCGCTTCTCTCTCTCTCTCTCTCTCTCTCTCTCTCTCTCTTCTAGTCGAATATTCAAATTTCGAAATCCGTTTGCCCTCCAAAATCATAAAGATTTGTGTTCTGATTCGAACACACAACTGAATTTCATAGTATGTCCTTACACAAAGCCGTTGAAAGTGCAGGGGTTTCTGGATTTGAATCCGAAGAAACGGAGCCCGATTCTGAACTCGAAGAGCTGGAGCTTGAAGTAAAGCAAATGGCTGAGAGGATTCTTCATTACAGATCCACTCTCTCGCCTCAACTGAAATCTTCCTTCATTTCGTTACTCGAGACCTCGAGGCCCGTCGCCATTGCAGCCTCGGAGCCGGGAATATCTCCTCGTCCGCACCATGAAGGTGGGATTCTGGACCTGTAATTTTAGTTTCTTCACATTATTATTGCGTTTGATGTCTGAGTGATTTGGGGGGTTTTTTTTTTAATTCAATTTGGAGCTATGCTTTTGTTTTATTTAGATGGTGAATTGTGCTACGAATTGATAGATTTACTGCATGTGAAAATGAAGTGAGAAATCTGTAATGAAGTTTTTTATTTTAGGGTTTCTGTTGTATTAGGTATCTGTTTCTTAGAAGTGAATGGGTTTGTTGTTTGGTAATGCTGTAGCAAGGGGCTGAATTTTTAAAAGCATTTGCAAGGGTTTTATTAGGGCTAGCGGATGCAAGTTGTTCTTTCTACTTGTTCTTCTCACTGATTTGATTTGCAATTGGGGTTCAGGATGAAGGATTAAGTTCAAATACTTATGTTTTGTTGGCAATTGAGCCAGGTAGAAGGTTTATTTTCGCTATTATTAGGCAAGACCATTTCAGTAACCATTGATATTTTTCTAGCGTAAGAAGTTTTATAACTATTTTAAGGATTAAGTTGAGCTAGTCTTTTATTGTGTAGGCTGTTCTTGCTGTTTTGGGTTGAGTGTATCATCAACTTCAGTGGGTTAGATCTTTCTTTGGATAGTAAATATTCTAATGCACCTATTGTATCACAAAGTTCAAAAACAGAATCAATGTTCATGCTCTAGGCTGCCCTTTAGTTGAGATTGAATTATAGGACTTCTCGAGACTAGGATTTAGCTGGATTATTCGCTTTTTGGTGTACCCTTAATTTTATTTCTGCGACTTCGATTCCTACCTGTATTTTTTTTGACTGGGGTGATTTTTTAGTGAAATATCTTTTAGCTTTCAAGGTGAAGTGATTATTTTGAGTGATTAGAAATGAGGAGTTATTTTGAGTGATTATAAAGAAGAAATTGTAGTAATACCCTATTTGGATGGTTTGTAGAGTGATTATAAAAGTTCATTTTTAATAGCTCCATAAAAGTTTCAAACAAACAGTAACTTTTAGTCATTATATCTAAAGTTTGTGAGGGCTGGGGATAATTCTTTGATACTTTGCTTAATTCTTTCAGATAACTTAATACAGGATTTGGTGTCAAAATATTTGTATGATATTAGTAGCTTTAGTCTACTAACCCTTGAAGGTATTAAGTTTTACAACTATGTCCAAGTTCGAAAGCATGCATTACCCTTTTGGACACGTTAGTAAGCTTATTCCAAGGATTTCCTTGTTTGAGAATATTGGTTACTGATGGTAACGAAGAGTTATTTCTTATTTCCTTGATATTTGAATCAAAATCTACGACCTCAAACAAAATCCAACCTGTGGGCTTATTTGTGTTTTTGAATTCTAAAGATATTTGTGTAAAACTTTTATCCATGGTTTGATTGGCAAAACACTTTGTTTATGCAGATGATGAACAAACCCCAGGAGGTATTCTTCAAGATGATGCTATAGAAACAGCAAAGAAAATACAATTGCTTAAAGATAAAATATCAAGTAATACCACTATGATCCCTATAGTTCTGAAGAGGATGAAAGAATGTATTTCAACAATTGACAATGTGGATTCTTATAAAGTGGTCATTCATCCTGCATTCGAGTTGGACTCAAAGTGGCGCACGGGGGACGGGTGAGTAACTGTAAGAACTTACCCTTGAGAGAGGAACCAACGGCTAGGATTATTGAGTTAGTTGTTTAGATTGATCCTTACATTATGTTGATGTTAAAATGGCTTATTTCTTTACAAATGCAACTCTGATATGTAATATAACATTTGTGTATAATGTTATTGGAGACATTAGTTCGGCAATTGTTGATGTATAAAAATTTTCAAATATTGAACTGGGAGGTCTTACTCCTACTTCTCTTAATTCACCATATTTGTACCTTCCTTTTTTTTCTCACCCCCATCCCATGTTTTGTATTGTAATTATCTACTTTCTTTTTATATTCATGAGTATTCATGAGTGCTCATGGTCAATGTAGGCACACTTCAATGGCTCTCTAGGATTATACTACATGAACATACAATATATAGATGTCAAAGCACCATTTAGATGTTAGAGAAATTAGTAAGAAATTATTTGGTTAAAATATGATTTTGGTTCTTTGACTTTGGTGTTTGTTTCATTTTGGTCCCTAAACTTTTAAATGTTCAATTTTGGTCTTTCAACTTTGTGACTTGTCAAATTCTATTTTGTTTTGGTCCCTAGATTTTCAAATTCTCATCTCTCCTTTGTCTCCTCTTTTCAATTTATGAACTAACATAAATTAACATATTAAAAATTTTAATTTGAACATTTGATAGTCCAAGGACAAAAATTGGACAAATTGCATAGTCGAATGACTAAAATTAGACATTTGAAAGTTTAGGGATCAAAACGGAACCAAATGTCAAAATCGAGAACCAAAATGATATTTTAACCTAATTATTTTCTAAATAAGTAATTATCATGAATTGAATTCATAATCTTATCAATGTGCAAAACCTCTTACTACCGCTTGACTAACCACTTGTTATTATCGATAATAATTATGAACAAAAGAACAAAACATTCCTGCAATTAAAATGATATTCTTGAACGAGAACATTAATAAAGGTTCAATTCTCCTACAGGAGATTCAAGTATTTCATTGAAACAGTATATACACTACATTATGGTATTGTTTCTCTATCTGGTGGTGGCACCTTAAATTTTTGTACATTTACAGGCAAGTACATCAACATCAGAATCTAATCTAGGTATAGAGGAACTCACCATCAACCCCTCCATAGTTCTTGCATTGCTGACATCGAAAATGACACTGCTGAGTCCTTTCCCTACGACGACGATTTTTCTACCAACAGCTACGAGTTGACATGGTGGTCTCGTTAGAAGGGCAGAGAATCTCCCCACTGGAATCCATTCCTCATTTTCACTGTTCCACATCATCAATCTGGTTCCAGAACTTTGATCCAAGACATAAAGAGTTTCATCTACAATAACGGCAGGACCTCGCCATCCTGAAACCATTTCGGAATCAGAGTGCTCCCACATCCCGCTCGATGAGTCGTAAACCAGAGCATAAGCTTGAGAATCCACTGAACGTACACGAATATAAATCTTTCCATCCATCACTATAGAACCTTCGATTTCATTCCGAATATTTGTAACATCCAAGTGTGGTTCCCATGTGTTGGTGCAAGGGTCATAAACATCCCAAGAATGTTGATCACCTGAACTAGAACATAACCCTCCAATAGCATAAAGCTTTTCATTTAAGACTTCACATGCAAAGTAGCACCTGAATGCAAAAGAAATATGATGAATGATTCAAGCAATAAAGTTGTGCATAAACACATGTTACAACTTCAATGTGAAAATGCAACAAATCAACCAAACGAGATCAATACAAGCTAACTGTTGAGCTGTCTCATGAAAATTTTGGGGTCATCACAATAAGAGGAGTCCAAAATTCCCACCACTATTTGTAATCATATTCCCCGCGAAATTTCCCATTTGTTTGCGGAGATTGGGCATAGATTTCCTTTTTTGGTTTGTGTATAAGTGGTCGGGATGCAAAACAGGGAAAGATCATGATAATATAAGTGATGACAACTAGTCCCCAAGGGGTGGCGCAGTTGGTTGAAGGCTTGAGCTTTGAAGGGGTGCTCCCTAAAGGTCTCAAGTTCGAGACCTATCTGTGACATTAATTTGTAGAACGTGGTTACCCCGGGCTCCCGTGTCTCCATTCCTTCGATGTCTCCCGGTGCCTGGCCTAGGGACGGACGTGGTTACCCCGGGTACAGTGGAGCGAAGCTTCGATTTCCCGGTTTCAAAAAAAAATATAAGTGATGACAACTATCTTCATTGATATAAAGTCTTTTAGGTGAAATTAAAAGCAAAGTCATGAGGTATATGCCCAAAGTAAATAATATCATAGCAATGTGGAGATTTGGGTAGGGTTGTCATCATTTATCATAAGTTATAACTATTACCTTGCAGATGACAATGGCGCAGCTTCACACCAACTATTTTTCAAAGTATCAAAGCAGTACACTTCATCAGTAGCATCTTGAGACCAACTGCAACCACCTAATATATAGAGCTTCCTTCCCAATGCTTCAAAACCCATACCCTTCCTCTTAATGCTGCAAGACGGTAAACTTTTCATCTGTTTCCAACACCTTTTTGAAGAGTTAAGATCCAACACATAACATGAAACCTGTTCAGACTTGTCTCTACACAAAGCATAGATCCAAGTCTCGACAAGATTATTCTTTTCACGGCACGATAACCACTTTTCGCTGCTCACCATATCCTTCCATCTTTTTGAGATGCATTTCAGATTATGCTGGTATTTTCGAGGAACTCTTGAGAGGATGGAAAGAGCGACGTCATCTGGCAGCCCAGGTATCAGAGTTTGTCCTGGCGGTTGGATCAGTTCTTCAAGGCTATTTGAACCTAAAACACTGTCCATGTGCCTGAAATGTATCATCAATTAAGTCTAAAGATCTCAGAAGAGTACGCTATAAATTCCTTAAGCTAAACAAAGCATGATAACCACCACAAACTATTTCAAGCAACAAAGTTAGAAAATCGAATCTGTCAAAAAAATAAATCGGAAACCATGATCTCTCCTCACCAAAGAGTTCAAGACAGATCTTTTCTGTATTCGTGAGTGTGAAGACTAGTTTACATGTAAATAAACACCTAATCCTATCACATTCGACTCTCAAGATAACTTAAAAAATTAGTTCTTAGATAGGTGTTCATCAGAATAGAACTCATTGTCTTTTTTTTTCTGAAAAAAGAAACGATAAATACAATAATAGCAAAGGAATTAGGAAAGATTACAAAAAATCATTCCTTTAATCACCTATTATTACGACCCATGTTCTGATTATTCTGTAGGGTAAGCTTATCTAATATTTATCTATTCAATTTAAATGCGTTAAGCGGAATGTTGCAGCCACAACTTCTGAGTTTATCAAAATTAATGTTCTAAAGTAAGGCATCATTGAGTTTTCCCTATGAGTTTATCAGTTAATAACATCATAAACGAAATTTAATGTTCTAAAGTAAGGCATCATTGAGTTTTCCCAGCGAGTTTATCGAAGGCACCAAAATAGTTCAGAAACTACTCCCACCGACACTCTCCATTTACCAAGAAACCCCTTTGAACACATTTCTTGATTAGAAGTAAATAAGTAACATGAAGTCATCAAGATATTAAGGAATTGCTAGAGGATTTTTTTTATTTTTAATAAGGACAGATATCCAGTGATTATAACTTCGAATGGCAAATTTTTAACACACTTGCCCTTTTTTTAGTGTGCTTCTATGGATAAAGAAAGTGTACATTTACAAGCAAATTGAAACATAGTTCTTAGACAAAATTCAAGAACGAAAAAGAAAACATTGTTTTCAATAGTCTTTACTTTATTCTTCGAAAAATGTGGGCATTCTTGAACCTGAAGCTATCATAAATCTATCTAAAAATCAGTACCGGAAAACATTTGATCTTCAGTTCCAGCAAGTCCATAGCAACGAAATGTATAAAGAAAAGCCGATTGAAACCCTAATCCAATCTAAAACACAACCAGCATTGTCAAACAGAACGAGAATTATCCGGTTCACCGAGATTAACAAACAAATCAAACACAGAAGGCATTAAAAGATAACGAACCAAGAAAAGAGGTCGAATCAAAATCTTAAATGATATTGAAAATTTTGGAACTCACCGGAGAAATAGACTCAAAATTTTCTGGGATGGATCTGATGGCAACGGAAGGAAGCTTGGGAGAGGAAATCAGACTCGGAAGCACGCAAAGGCAAAGCTACAGTGGGGGTAGATTTGTCATTCTGAGTTAATGGGTAGTCATTCCGTATTTAAGGTAGATTTGTCATTCCGATTTCAAGGGTAGATTTGTCATTCCGAATTCAAGGGTTGATTAGTCATTCCGAATTCAAGGGTTGATTAGTCATTCCGATTTCAAGGGTAGATTTGTCATTAAATCTTCTGTTCAAGGTTCGACGATTTGATACTGGAATAACAAATGTTCACTTGCAGCAAAATAAGACCTCATAAATTGGAGTTCCCTAGTCTCAGTAATGGTTGTTTTAAAAATAAATTTCATTGATTTTTTTTTAATTGAAATAAAAATACTTTTTTTAAAATAAAATCCACAATTTTTTTTTTTTTTTTTTTTTTTTTACATTTTAATTCATTTTTATTATAAAGTGATTTTGGTTCGATTTTTTTTTTTTTTTGAAAGGAAACGTAAATTGCATTAATTGGTATTTTTCACCACATTATACGATTTTAGGTCAACATTGAGAAAAGGAAAGAGCCAGAAAGGGGCTCCAAAAACCATATATTGTTTCCCTCTACTGGCAAAAGAAGCAAGTTCATTGGCAACCCCATTTGCTGATCTGGGGGTATGGCTGATTTTTACTCCGCGGAACGACTCCATCTCCTTCTTTATCGCTTGAACGATTACCCCCACTTGAGCATTCAACATCCTATCTTCATTCACCATTTGAACTAGGACATTGCAGTCCGATTCAATCATCGTGATTGGGACCTCCCGGTTATAGCAAAACGCAGTGCACACATAACTGCTTCGGCTTCCCCCGCCTGCGGATCTAGTCGCCCTATGTAGTGAATCGATGCAGCCATCACGACGTTTCCCGTTGAGCCACGAAGCACAAAGCCAAATCCTGTCGAAGTTGGGGAGAACGCATCGTCAACATTGAGTTTGAACAAACCGGTAGGTGGAGGAATCCAGCTCTTCACAGCTTTCTTTACCCTCGTTTTCACTGGCTGCAAATTCAATTTAAGAAAATTGGAATGGTACTCCGTAATCCACTCAGCTTGCTTCAGGCTGTTCATTACCGCAAGGCTCCTTTCGCATATGTTTCTTGCATTCCATAAAGCCCAGCAGGCGATACAGAAGAGTTTCATCTCCGACGTCCTTATAGTACCTGTCAGCTGGATCATCCGATCGATCAGAGGTATGATCCTGAGTTTAGAGAACTTTCTGGAGAACACAAACAACTCCCATAGCTGCTGCGCTGCTATACAAGCGAAGAAGGTATGTGACTATGTTTCTATTTTCCCACAAATGCTGCATAAGTCTGTTGGAATATGTTTTGCCTGTAGATTAGTTTTAATGGGTAGAACACCATTCACCATTCGCCACATAAAATTTTTTACTTTTGATGGGATGGAGATCCCCCAAAGTGATTTCCACCATTCCATACCCTTAGGATGTCCCGATGATGAGGACTGATAGTGATGCTCCATCCACACTCTATATGCACTCTTCACTCTGAACTCGCCAGATGGAGTATAATGCCAAATCCACATATCCAATAAACCACCAACAAAAAAACCACCAATATTTTTTTGGTTCGATTTTTTACTATTTTGTGTCCAATAAACCACCAACAGATAATCTCGATTTATTTTTCCATTTTTTTAATTTCATTTTAAAGATTTTTTATTTTACTAACTAAAAGTAACATATTTTTTATAATGTTTTGATTCCGCATTAATTTTTCTTTTTCTTCCATCATATTGTAATATCAATACCTTTTTTTTTTCTTTTGTATTTATATATTTAGTTCGATTTAATCTTGTGTTGATTCTTTCATCAAGAATTGAAACAAGACCAACACATTTTAATTTTTTCAAATATCAAATCAAATGATCCAATATTATTTTTAAAAAAAATGAACCAATCTATTGAATTAGTTTATTTCGGTTCATTTCCAAATTTTTGTTTCGCCCCTAATCTTAGATACATATCAACTAGGTTTTCAACTTAAAAAACATATCAAAGGTGAGCTTTTTAAAATAAAATTGTAAACTTACAATAGTAGATACTATTTTTTTAAGTTTTTTTATTAAAAGAGAAGACAAAAAGTTATATATTTAAAAGTTTAATAACCAAAATAAAATAAAGTAAAAGGTTTAATGACCAAATGATATACATATAATCTAATATTTTAGCTGTATATAATGAATTAACAACAATTACACTGTGATGTATTTAAACTCTTGATATTTGCAACTCCCATGATCCAACGGCTCCAAAAGCCTTGTTGGGCTTTTCTGGGCCCATCAAGAGATCGAACACATAAAAGATTAACTTTTGGGCTTTTTATGGGCCTGGAGGCTCAAACTTACAAGGCCCTTTCGGAAGCTGGTTGAGTTATTGAATCAGACAAATTGGAAGTCAAAGAACTTTTTTGGTGATGGATTTATTTACAGTTATTTTGTTGTTGAAAATATGATATTTGAATGTCTAAATATAAATATATATATATATATATATATATATATATAAGAAAGATATAAGTTTCCAATACTAATCCATTATATGATATATTTTTTTTCCAACAATTAATTCGAAAATAATGTTATGTTCCTAATCAATTTCTTATTAAAGATGGAAATTTTAATCTATGATATGCAAGGTAGAGTCCTCTAAACCACTTAGCCATTTGCTAAGTTGTAGTTAATGACATTTATAAATGTATTAATTACTTTCATGCTGCCAAATCAAGAAAACATACGAATCAACCATCTCAATACCTATCCAAAAAAAACCAAATTCAAAGAAAATACAGACCCAATTATGTCAAGTTCCAGTAAATATTTAAAAAATAATGACAATGATTTAAAAGAGTTCTTACATAAAATCAAGAGGCAAACATAAATAGCAATTTAAAATCTAAAATGACATACATTTTACGACTAATGTGAAATTAATATATGTTAGTGTAAGCATAGTACTAATCTAAAATCTAAAAAAGATGCAATTTTTCATTGCATAAACTTCAAACCCACCAATTGATGATAGAGTCTGCCCTTACTCACAGACAGCAATCCTATTCGGCTGTTTTCGTTCCTTGTAATTTATGTTAGCAGTAATTTTGGGCTTTTAATAATGCCAAAACCACATGAAAAAAAAAAAAAAGAAACTGCAATTTAACTGGTTCTTTTAGCTGGCAGCGACTGCGTCGGCCCTTGGACTAGTGTCCAAGAGTTGACGCAGTTTTGCACCCGAACTCGAGCTTTTCTTGCAGACTTTACTCTCTTCGTTAATGCTTTTATTCACAGGCCCTTTGATTTCTGTGCTTACAGGTTGTTGCATCCTTTTTTCATTCATGTCTAGTGCTTTTGTTCGTCCTGATTTGGCGATTTTAAGCTTCTCCTGTCGAGTTCCAAGATTGTTAGCAAAAAGATTTCATTCGGGTTGGAAAAACTAGAGTGTGCATTAAAGAGGGCAGCAGCATAGCATACCATCAGCATCGCGTTTTCTTGTTCAAGTTTCTCGGAATTCTCTGACAATCGACTTAATTCAGATCTAATAACGACATTCTCTGCAGTCAATGAATCGACTTTACGAGCTAGCTCTTCAGTCTCTGCCTGATGTTTTAACCACGAGAATTATATTAGGAAGCTACTAGGTAGGCGATTTTCTAGTTAAATATTAGAAAATGAAACGTTTCTTTAAGTTCCACTCTACCTGCTTCCTCAGCCTTGACCTCCTAGCGGATTCTCTATTTGACAGTTTTCTCCTTTCCCGTTTTAGTTCTTTTTCATTCTGAGAAGAATACGAGAAGGCATCAATTAAGCAATGCTTTTAAGTTCATGAACAACTAAAGATAAATGACCCAAAATCAGTCGAGACACATTAAGGAAAAATAAAAAATTAGAGAGCAATTTGCAAATGTATACCTGTAGCCAGACTTCAGGAGGCAATACCGAACCAGGCAGAATGCTAGTTGGACCTGAAATAGTGTTTATGCTAGAAGGATTCCTCAATTCCAACGCTGTAGACATTTTTGGAGATGCTACAGATCCAAGCTTTCCACTTGCATCATCTGCGTTGGTTGTGCCAATCAACTTGGTAGAGCCTTCATTCATTTGATAAGCACTAACCAGACTTGATCGTGTCTCAATTTTTGCATCCTTACCTGGAATATTAAGGAAAAAATCAAGATCTTATAATGATCATGAAAATTAGCATTTGGCAGATTCTCCATAAATGATGAATCTGATTGATTTGCATTTTTAAGTTAGCCTAATCATAGGAGCTTTATCTTATAAGAACAAAATTTGGAAACGACATAATCATTAGAAACAACAAACCACGATATGGACTTCCAACATCTTGCTATCAAAGGAGATGGTAGACGTTAGCGAGCATACATGGCAACAAAGGTTAAGTCATGCACAAAAGTAATCAGGTAACCTCTCTTAAAAGGATACTGAAAAAATTAACTAGGAGTTCTTTAACTCCAAGACTATGTTTCAGAAGAGATTGGTTGTTCATGAAATTCATAACAATTTGACATCTCTAAGATGAGCATAATGCAACACCATAGCTCTAAAGGGAAAAATAAAATGATCGAAAACAATTACACATTCATGTCGATGTAAATGATTTAATCCAGATACATCAAAGGAAAGGTTTGTAGCATAGACAATCCTGCAACACAATATGCTATGAAAGGAAAATAGTTGGTACTGGAGTCTGTTAACTAGCACATTAATTTTCTGAAAGAGTCATACCGGTGATAGGGGTTCCCTCACGGCTTCTTTTTCTTTTGTTTTCACTTGCCTGAAGATAATAGGAGATAAAAGATGTTAAAAGATGTTTGAAGACCTAAGAAATCGTCTCTAGCTACAAAATCTTACCCCAACAGTAGTTCCATCACTTCCACCACATGAACCTTCAGTTTCCATACTGTTAACATGACAGAAAGAACAAATAAGTTCAGTGAAATGCGAGATAAGTATGAGAGAGTAAGAAAAAATGCGGACATTTTGATTAAGCCTTGTTTTGTAAGAAATGCACTCAAGTTAGAACAAAGAATTCTCAACAGGGAATTAGATAACTAGATAATTTTGGTTAACCTCTCTGACTGTCTTTGCTCGACTCCCCCATCAGCACTCCCAGTACTGACATTGCCTATAGACATTGCGAGGCCATCAAATCCTTTCAGCTTCTTCATTAAACCTTGACTACTATTTCCAGACGCCTTTGAAGGTGTCTCAATGCTCAAGGGAGTTCCGGCAACCTGCATTGAGCATCAATATACATTTTAGTCATATTTTTCCTTGGAAGCCTAAACAGCTAGAACACAGTACATTTTCTTATAGGAAACAGGGTTAGTACACTGTACATTCTTTCACCTCCATTTCATACACATTTATTATATTTACAAATCAAAATTATTCAATTCCAAGAACTGAAAAACAAATTCCAGCATGCAGGTTTCACTTACAGCAGGTGATGAGGGAACACCAGAGCCAAGCGAATGTGGTCCCTGCATTAAGTATTACGATACAATAATTAGCCTGGAAATGGTTAGAAGAAAATAAGAAGGGGGTTCCATCTTCCTAATAACAAACTGCTTAATGTTAATCTGAGAAAAAAGAAGTCCAATTCCCAGATGGGATGCTACTACAAGGCAACTTATTTAAAGACTAGTTGGGACTACATGAAATGTATCCAGGGGTAATTGATAAAGATAGAGCCATTTATTTCAGCCAAGAATTTTGGCCAGGATACCTACTTTACATCTCAAGGGCGCTGAAGATTGAAACATGCTCAAATGCAAAGTTTTGTTTGGCTTTATTGAAAAGAAAAAAGAAACTGACACCAGTGAATAGTGGGGTCTTTAGGATGTATCCTAAGTGAAAAGTAATCATAATTACCATAGAAACTGCAGGATGTGCATAAACACCTCCATGAGAATAGATTGCTGCATAAGGAGTGCCATATGGAGGAATCATCTGGAAGATAAATCAGCAAGAAACTACGGTCAAACACAGTCCTTTCTCCTTGCCCCAAGTATAACTTGATGGCAAAAGCATTGTCATTTGAACTCTACAGAAGTCAATAACTACCTGTGGTGGGCCCCACATGTAAGGGTGAGGAGCATGACCGGAAGCCACAGCAGGATTATAGTATGGCGGAACAGCAACTCTAGGACCATAATATGCCTGAAAAGGTAGCAATTCCCTTCAATTAGCCATAACGATCTAGTCAATATAATCTAAGGCAATAACATGTTTAAGTGATTGCAAACAAGCTGGAAAAGGATGGAAGGTGCCTAAGCGAACCTGCATGGCTGCCCAATCAGGAAAAACGTGAATATTGGCTGAATTTGACACATTGCTCTGATCCTGTCAATGTAGATAGAGGAGCAAATTCAGATAAATAATTAGATCATTGGCCAAATGAAATCGACTTTGTAACTATCACAAACCACTCAAAACAGGCAAACCTAAACATGACTCTCTCAAGGAAATAACTACTAATCACCATACCTGCATTGGTGAAGCTGGTTTTTCAGGCTTCACTGCCTTTTCCTCTTCACTAGTTCCCATGTTACAGATACTGCTTAAACTGGAAATCTCGACTGTATGTTAATAAGACAGAACTATGCACCGATTATGATCACCTAGGCTGCATAAAAATTAGCAATGAAAATATTAGAGCAGGAAGGGGAAAAATCTGAAACCAAGAATCTGGCTTTTAGAAACGTTATGACAAACATTAATAATAAGAAACTGTGCTGTTATCATTTTCTATTTTCATCTGATCTACTAATCAATAAGATTGAAGATCTATGAATGCAGCAAACAATTTAAATGAAAAGAAAAATATTGAATTCAAGTTAAGCATTCGTAGCTAAGGTATGTAAAAGTGATACCAAAAATGCCGTCTGCCTCTAACTCTAACATGCATGGGATTTTTAAGATATTAAAAATTTTCAAAACTATGCTTTTTTTTCTAATAGTTCATATCTGGATCACAAACAGGTAGTACCTCCAATTTTCCAGATTACATCTTGAAATCCTTAAATTACAAAAATGCAACCGACAGTACTTAACTGTCGCTATTTATTTCTTGTATTTTTAATGTGGCAGAACAGGATGTAGCCATCCTTGAAAGCAACCACAAATGCTTTGTCAGTAAAGGGACTTCATAAGAAACTTGATTCCGATTCTTTCTCCTATTCATTACTATAGCAGTCAATCTTATCGTTCATTAACTGCCAGATAAAGTACACTACAAATTATAGCTTGAAATGCAAAACAATATGTTTCATCAGCTAGTCAAATTGGATTGTTTGAGCTTATTGTTGAAAAGGTTTCCAACAAATAACAAAAAGTTAAACAATTAAAAAAAAAAGAACAATAAAGTTTTTAAACACAAAACTGCACATACAGTCTATAGAAAAACCAATTCACAAGGGAACATAAATGGAATTCCGAATAAATAAAGGTTCATTGATGCCAACAAGAACAGATCTTTAACATCATCTTGTAAACTAGTAACCATGTTCAAATCCCCTACCCCAATGTTGTTGAATAAAAAAAATAAAAAATAAAATAAGGGCTCATTGTTTATCCCCAATTCGAACTGATTAGTAAATTCCAAATTGCTAAATGACGAAAATACCCCCAAAGAAAATTAGCACGACTAGACAAATAAGAGAGAAAAGGGGGTTTGGAAGCTCAATTCTCAATGTAACTCGTTATAATTACAAAGTCTGATGGTTTGTTTAACTAATTAAAATCCTGAAATATTTTCTGTTTTATTGGCAAAAAAAATTGCGTTCAAAGCCGTGAAAGACCAAGAACATAATCTAAACAGAAACAAATGACCAAGCAAATACAGCGGGATTAAGGACCGAAGATCCAGACAAAGGGATTAAGGACCGAAGATCTAGACAAAGTGTAATATAAAAGCCCCAGCTTAAACAAACTTCTATCTTCGAAATTTCGTTAGAGAATAAAGTCAATAGTTTAAATTCCTAACGCCTACTAAGGAAATTTTAAAAAATAATAATTAACAGTTCATTTTTTTCATCAGCAGCAAACTGCAATAGTTCAACAATCAAATTGATTCCTCAAAAATCCAGAACAAAACCTCACGTTTCTCGATTTCTTAGCAAGCAAACAGAGCTATAAGTTTTGAGATTAAAGTGCCGTAAATGCACAAGAATTTAATTCTGCTCCTTAAATTTCTTCAGAGACGTAGCCAAACTCACAAGGTTTCAGTTCGATTAAGCGTTAAACAACCATCCAACGAATCATAAACAGAAAGAAAAAGAGAAAAGAAAGAGAATATTCCATACAGCTAGAGCTTCTTCAACTAACTTCCATGGCGAAAACCGCAACTTGAATCCTGTGCATTACTTCAAATCTATTCGAAAAGGGAAAACAATTTTCGGCAGAGAGAGAGAGAAAAAAATAGAGAGAATGAAAGTGGTGAAGGAAAGAAGAAGAAGAAGAGCAGGACGGCGGGGGAATGAGAATGAG
This sequence comes from Cyclanthera cordifolia, assembly GCA_037832605.1. Taxonomy (NCBI): domain Eukaryota; kingdom Viridiplantae; phylum Streptophyta; class Magnoliopsida; order Cucurbitales; family Cucurbitaceae; genus Cyclanthera; species Cyclanthera cordifolia. The sequence goes on along the minus strand of JBBMEG010018122.1, from coordinate 5,668 downwards.
AAAGAGAAAGAGAAAGGGAGCGCGAAGGCAGTATCCACGTCATCATACACGTGTTGGATAAATGTGAAATGTATACGTATACCGTATATACAGGGGTGGTGGGCTATAGTGGTTGTTGAGCTGGAACCTCGAGATTCGTGCACCTTATTTCTTTTTTATTATTCTTTTTATTCTGACATCACCTCTCCATCAACGTGTCCACCCGAGATTCGATCTAGTCGTTTCGTTGAGTCATGGGCTCGGCTCGGCCCGGCCCAATTGAGCTGACGTGGTCACTAAACATAGTTATATCGATAATTAATTTATTTTTATTTATTTTCTTTTGTCGCTTTTTTTTTTTTAATTCTCTCTTCCGTTCTCCCGACTACCAAACATGTCCTTTAAATTTTGTTTCAAATATAATTCTAATTTTAGATCGTAAATTTTATATATGTTTTTTTTAATTTTTAAATTTTGAAATATAAAATTTTAATGGTTAGACATTCAAAAAAGTGATTATTTGATAATTTTAAAGTTAATATTAAATGAAATTGTTAAATAATATTAATATTTTCAATACAAGTGAATAAGTTTGTAAATATAGTTCAAAAATTTATAAATAAATAATAATTTCTAAATGAATATTAACAACATTTTCCAGATTTTTTTTTAATTGTATAAATACTCAAATTGAATATTACACTTTAAAAAATCAAAATAAAATAAATTTAATAGTCACAAAATTAAAATAAATAAATAAAATTTAACCTTTTAAAAGTAAAAAAAAATAATAATAATAAACAAACTTGAAATTATTGACATCGAAATTCAAATTTTTCTTAACAGATGATTAATTAATTATGATTAAAATAACTGCGCCACGTTTGTATGCCAGCAAAGACCTACCGAGTCGTCCATCAGTCGCTAATCCGACGGTCTAAATCGTGTGTTTTTGTAGAAAAATGAAAGGAGTTTTAGATATTTTGTCGTGATTTGATTTTCTTTCGTATTATTATTATTATATTCGGTTGTTTAAGCGTGCAACACGTGGTGTTATGTAATTGGTAATGTACAGCACACACACTTGGAAAACCCTTCCTTTTTCTAATTGTTGAAAATTATTAAAAAATGGTTCCACTCTTCACTCAAGGGATTGTAAAGTAATTTCACGTATATATTTACTTGTTTTCCATTTTTGGAAGATTTTCACCGCTGTATTTTTGGCAGGTTGCCAACTTGAAAATTTGTGAAATTTAATCTAATCAAAATTACCACAATTTCAGTTACTTCATTGTATAATAAAATAATTAAAAGGTTAAAATTCAATTATTCATACTCTTATTATTTGAAATTTAAAAAGAAAATAAAGTGGAACATGGCTTCTTCTTCATTTTGTGTAAACTTATATGGTGGGTTTGTTTGTGATTTTATGGAGTTTTTATTTTGAGTGTTTAGATATGAAAAGTTATTATGAGAGTTTATAAAATTTTGTTTTTATATTAGCTTGTTTGTTTGATAGTTTTAGTGGAGTGCTTATAATTAAATATTTGTTTGTTTCATGGTTTTTGAAAAATATTTGTATAGGTTTTTTGTTTATATGGTGATTTTGTTGTTGGTTTTGAGGTAATTGTTGTTTTGTAATGTGATTTTGATAGAGTGATTATAATAAAAAATTTGGAGCATTTATTTTGTGGGTTTATTGAGTACTTATTATGAATACGTGGACTTACTTTGTGAATTTATAAAGTATTTATTTGGACTTAATGGTCCATTTTTTTCTTCTATTTATTATCATGTTTTTTTGTTATGTTTTTCATAATTACTTTATTCACCTAAAAGACAGATAAACATTTTTTAAGTAATAATTGTTTAACTTTAAACACAATCATCATTCTCTTTCATATTTTTTGGGTGATTGGATTTTGGATTTCATGAGAGGAGACGAAAGGAAATGGAGGAATAAGAGATAATTGAGTTAATAGGGGATACGAAGTATTAGTTTGAAAACTTATTTATTATAGATAATATATTGTAAATTGTTTTATTGAAATTGATGTTTTAGGAGGTAAGAGGATTTGTGTATTAAAAAATAAGGTGTTTATTCATATTAAATTTAATATATAGTTTGATTGAGATTTGATAGAATGTTAAAGACAAAAGTTGAAAAGACGTTGAAAATGAGTTGAGAAAAAGTTGTTACATATTAAAAACAAACAATGTGTTTGAATTCTCCCTCCCCTCTCAACCTAGCATGTTTGTCAATTGCCCAAAAAAAACATGTTTAAAAAGAAAAACTTTAGCAGAAAATATTGGAAAAATAATTTAAATCATTGGTAGACAATAAAAATTTATAATCAAGTGAACGTCTCTTCATGAATCTTGGCAACTATTTGTTTCGAAATAATTAGCAGGGAACCATTTGTAATATAGGAAAAGTTTTGGGGGCAAATGTGGAAAGGAAGATGACGAAGGGCAAAAGAGATAATATAAGAAAAAGTTGAATGGCAGAAAAGTAATTGTGGTTTCGAAGGGGTAAGAGTAGGGTGAGGACCTCAGTACTTCGTCTCGGGTGCTCTCTGTTTGAGTATGTGGAAAAATCTAATCCTGACCGTCCACTTACCATCTGTAAATCGTATACAATTTCCCAAGTCACCGACACTTGAAAGATCACTTTTTTTTTCGATCCCTATTTCTTCCCTTTTATGATTATCTTTATATAAAATAATTTTAGATTAATTATTTTGAATAAACAATTGTTCTCATCAGATTTCAGCAAAATCATAAATGCCAAACCATGTAAATTTATAATATATATTTGTATTGATTTAAATATTTATTTATATAATAATTTTCTCAAGAGGCTTTGCAGCTTGTTCTTGAAGTGGAGTTGTTTCAACAGCTTTGCAACTTTGTTGGAGTTGATTTTGTCTCGAGGTCTTCACAGTTTATGCCCAATATTGAGTTTGTAGGTGTTCGATCGACCTTTATCTTCTTTATAGTTGTCAATCGATCTTTGACGATCGTGGGATGATACGTGTTCTTGGTATTTGATCGACTTGATCTTATAAATTTGGGGAATCTTTTATTCTTGTGAATTCTTCCAAATGAATGAAAGTCTCTCTATTTAAACAGCTTATATGGACTATGGGCTTGGGCGTTGATAACCTTTTGAGTTTGAGTCTTGCGCTTTTTTACATGGACATGAGTCCTTATATAAACTCGACCCACCAATTAAACTTGAATTTTAGTTAATTTTAACCAAATTTCAAAATAAAACAAACTTTTGATCTAATTTACTTCTGAAAACTATTGTTTTAAAAGTTAATTTAATGTTGTCATTAAATTTAAGATAACGACGTGAAAATTTATGATAGATCAAAATTTATTAGTCAACCACGAAAAGTTGTTTTCATTATATCATTAACATTTTCCTAACTTATTCCTAACCTCTCCTAAACTTTTCTTAAAATATCTCATAAATATAAATTCAAACTCTATATCAAATTTAATTTATAATAAATATCTTATCTCATAAAATCTCCATTAAACTTTAAATTAAATTTAATATAAAATAAAGAGATTCTCACAAAATATGAATTTCATTAAACTTTCTACAATTTATCATCTACCAGAGATGTTTTTATCGAGATATTGAGAGTATTTATAATTAACATTTAGAATGATTATTTATTTTAAGTATTTAAAACTAATGATTACATTTAAAAACTTGTCTGGAAGTGGTTTTTAAGATTATTAGAAATTAACTTTTAGAATGAAGATTTATTTTGAGTATTTAAAAGTAATGATTGTGGTAAAAAATATTGATTTGGGGTAGGTTTTAAGAGAATTGGAAATTGGTATTTAAAATTAAAATTTATTTTGAATATTTAGAAGTAACAATTAGAGTCAATACCTCGTTTGATGTAATTTTGCACATTACTTAAAATGAGTATTTATTTTAAATATTTAAAATTAAATATTATAATTAAAATTTTGTTTGAATATAACTTTGTTAAATTATTTGGGGGTGTTTGTTAAAGATTTAAAAATGGGGGTTGATTTTTAGTTAAATGCCAGTTTAAAGATTTTTTTTTTTTTTCAAAATTTGTCTGGAGTAAGGGCCAGACTGCCCCATTTCAGCGACACGTGACGCAACCAAAAAGTGGTGCAAGTGAAATTTTGTTTGTTTATTTTTTTTTTCTCTCTTATTTATGTAAATATATTTACAAAAAAAAATTATTTAAAAATATTCATAAATGTCACATCATATACCATCCAAAACACTTTTCATAACTTCCCATAAACATTCTATTAAAACCTTTAAACAAACAAAAATTAATAACAATTCTTCATAAATACTCAACTAAAATCTTCAAACAAACGAGCACTTACTAAACATTTAAAATAAGTATTTCATAAAATTTGTAACAAACACCCATTGGTAAATTATAATTTTAAATACTAGTTCAAATATTTATACTAAACATCTCATAATATACCAAATTTCAAACAAATACTTTACTTTCCTCTCTTCTTATTAATCCCAAATCCAATCACTAACTCAAATACACTAAAATATTATTTTTAACATTTTTGAAAAAGAAAATTGAGGGAACATTAATTAAAATGGGCCAGCGCGATTTACGTCAAAATAATTGGGCAGAACAGACGGATAGGATCGGAGGGTGAGGAGAATGCCACGGAGACTGTGATGAGGAGGAGATGATCTCCGCCAGCCATGCAATGTCAGAAAAATGGTACTTGATTGGGTGGTCCCCACATCCCAAAGGAGGGCCGGTTCGTAAATTGTACTTTGGTTATCGAGGTGACGTGTCCCCAGCACAACCACATGGGGCCTACGTTTGCGTAGCCAGCTCAGCGTCACGCTCCTCATTCTCTTAAACAAAAAATATCCCATCCATGGCTACTCCGGTTGCCACGTGGTACGCGTTGAACATCGCTATTATTGCTCCGTGATTTTATTTCTTTTTTTTATAATAAACATAGAAATTCATTAAAAATCGAAACAAATATGCTCCAACAGCACCAAAGCAAGTACATGGTGAAATTCTCTCCCACTATAAATACTTTTAAAAACTACATCAAAATAAATTTTTTATTGCAAACATTATAAGTCATTATTTTTAAATATTCAAAATAAATCATTATTCTAAATAATAACTTTAAATATTCTTTAAAAAATTATATCAAGTAAGCCTTTTGATGCAATTGCTATTCCTAAATATTAAAAACAAAACATCATTCTAAATCCTGATTTAAATACTATCAACCTCTCAATCCAAACATTCATATATGTTAGTTTACCCTATTCTGTTTAATTATATAATATTTAGATATTAATAAAAATAAATAGTCACAATAACTTATTTTTGCTTGAATTAAACTAAAACTACAATAGTAGAAAGCCTAAAAAAAAAAAGAATGGCTCGTTTAGATAGAGCGGGTAGGGATGTGAATGGATGCGAAGAGAAGAGTTACTAAGTTGGTGTTTAGGATGGTGGGTTAGGTAGGAAGTGTTAGTAAGTTGTTGTTTGGGGTGACGGGTTTGTGTAGAATAAAAGTAGATTGATAAGATATGATAAGATGTATTTTTTTGTTTTTAAAGTAAAATAATTAATAAATAACATTTTTAATTGAATATGTCATTACATTTTCAAGTTTTTTTTTT